>CANUHQ010000010.1:0-89000 GCA_948150665.1 Conistra vaccinii
TTACTCATTTTTCAGTCGAAAAACACGTTTTTCGACCAAAAGTCAAAATTTTTGTTCTAAATTAATTCCAATAACTCCATAGCTCGCTAGCCCGCGCGGAGACGCGTCTTTTGACACCTCGCACGTGCGCCTAGCTAACATAGATCTGCAAAAATAATTTACATCAATAAATTCACATATATACGAAATCCACCTATAGGAGACAGCAATTTCACAAAACCATTATAACTTTGCATCCTGGTGACGCATTTCGAAGCTGTTTTCAGCCATTTTGATCTTTAATAGGCTCCGTCCTACTTCCTGACTAATTAAATTGACAATAGCGCGAAAATAATTTTTCGTTCTTGGACCTTGAAAAATTTTCAATATTTTTTCTTTACGAAAAACCTAAAATAATTTTTTACTCAAAATTCTCTGCATAAACATTTTTTATTATAATTTTAATAGATAATTGCCTGCCTTACCTGTATTCTGGAGCGCGTTCCGCGAGCTCCAGTCCCGTTTGGTAGTCGCAATTCCAGGTTTTTACTCATTTTTCAGTCGAAAAACACGTTTTTCGACCAAAAGTCAAAATTTTTGTTCTAAATTAATTCCAATAACTCCATAGCTCGCTAGCCCGCGCGGAGACGCGTCTTTTGACACCTCGCACGTGCGCCTAGCTAACATAGATCTGCAAAAATAATTTACATCAATAAATTCACATATATACGAAATCCACCTATAGGAGACAGCAATTTCACAAAACCATTATAACTTTGCATCCTGGTGACGCATTTCGAAGCTGTTTTCAGCCATTTTGATCTTTAATAGGCTCCGTCCTACTTCCTGACTAATTAAATTGACAATAGCGCGAAAATAATTTTTCGTTCTTGGACCTTGAAAAATTTTCAATATTTTTTCTTTACGAAAAACCTAAAATAATTTTTTACTCAAAATTCTCTGCATAAACATTTTTTATTATAATTTTAATAGATAATTGCCTGCCTTACCTGTATTCTGGAGCGCGTTCCGCGAGCTCCAGTCCCGTTTGGTAGTCGCAATTCCAGGTTTTTACTCATTTTTCAGTCGAAAAACACGTTTTTCGACCAAAAGTCAAAATTTTTGTTCTAAATTAATTCCAATAACTCCATAGCTCGCTAGCCCGCGCGGAGACGCGTCTTTTGACACCTCGCACGTGCGCCTAGCTAACATAGATCTGCAAAAATAATTTACATCAATAAATTCACATATATACGAAATCCACCTATAGGAGACAGCAATTTCACAAAACCATTATAACTTTGCATCCTGGTGACGCATTTCGAAGCTGTTTTCAGCCATTTTGATCTTTAATAGGCTCCGTCCTACTTCCTGACTAATTAAATTGACAATAGCGCGAAAATAATTTTTCGTTCTTGGACCTTGAAAAATTTTCAATATTTTTTCTTTACGAAAAACCTAAAATAATTTTTTACTCAAAATTCTCTGCATAAACATTTTTTATTATAATTTTAATAGATAATTGCCTGCCTTACCTGTATTCTGGAGCGCGTTCCGCGAGCTCCAGTCCCGTTTGGTAGTCGCAATTCCAGGTTTTTACTCATTTTTCAGTCGAAAAACACGTTTTTCGACCAAAAGTCAAAATTTTTGTTCTAAATTAATTCCAATAACTCCATAGCTCGCTAGCCCGCGCGGAGACGCGTCTTTTGACACCTCGCACGTGCGCCTAGCTAACATAGATCTGCAAAAATAATTTACATCAATAAATTCACATATATACGAAATCCACCTATAGGAGACAGCAATTTCACAAAACCATTATAACTTTGCATCCTGGTGACGCATTTCGAAGCTGTTTTCAGCCATTTTGATCTTTAATAGGCTCCGTCCTACTTCCTGACTAATTAAATTGACAATAGCGCGAAAATAATTTTTCGTTCTTGGACCTTGAAAAATTTTCAATATTTTTTCTTTACGAAAAACCTAAAATAATTTTTTACTCAAAATTCTCTGCATAAACATTTTTTATTATAATTTTAATAGATAATTGCCTGCCTTACCTGTATTCTGGAGCGCGTTCCGCGAGCTCCAGTCCCGTTTGGTAGTCGCAATTCCAGGTTTTTACTCATTTTTCAGTCGAAAAACACGTTTTTCGACCAAAAGTCAAAATTTTTGTTCTAAATTAATTCCAATAACTCCATAGCTCGCTAGCCCGCGCGGAGACGCGTCTTTTGACACCTCGCACGTGCGCCTAGCTAACATAGATCTGCAAAAATAATTTACATCAATAAATTCACATATATACGAAATCCACCTATAGGAGACAGCAATTTCACAAAACCATTATAACTTTGCATCCTGGTGACGCATTTCGAAGCTGTTTTCAGCCATTTTGATCTTTAATAGGCTCCGTCCTACTTCCTGACTAATTAAATTGACAATAGCGCGAAAATAATTTTTCGTTCTTGGACCTTGAAAAATTTTCAATATTTTTTCTTTACGAAAAACCTAAAATAATTTTTTACTCAAAATTCTCTGCATAAACATTTTTTATTATAATTTTAATAGATAATTGCCTGCCTTACCTGTATTCTGGAGCGCGTTCCGCGAGCTCCAGTCCCGTTTGGTAGTCGCAATTCCAGGTTTTTACTCATTTTTCAGTCGAAAAACACGTTTTTCGACCAAAAGTCAAAATTTTTGTTCTAAATTAATTCCAATAACTCCATAGCTCGCTAGCCCGCGCGGAGACGCGTCTTTTGACACCTCGCACGTGCGCCTAGCTAACATAGATCTGCAAAAATAATTTACATCAATAAATTCACATATATACGAAATCCACCTATAGGAGACAGCAATTTCACAAAACCATTATAACTTTGCATCCTGGTGACGCATTTCGAAGCTGTTTTCAGCCATTTTGATCTTTAATAGGCTCCGTCCTACTTCCTGACTAATTAAATTGACAATAGCGCGAAAATAATTTTTCGTTCTTGGACCTTGAAAAATTTTCAATATTTTTTCTTTACGAAAAACCTAAAATAATTTTTTACTCAAAATTCTCTGCATAAACATTTTTTATTATAATTTTAATAGATAATTGCCTGCCTTACCTGTATTCTGGAGCGCGTTCCGCGAGCTCCAGTCCCGTTTGGTAGTCGCAATTCCAGGTTTTTACTCATTTTTCAGTCGAAAAACACGTTTTTCGACCAAAAGTCAAAATTTTTGTTCTAAATTAATTCCAATAACTCCATAGCTCGCTAGCCCGCGCGGAGACGCGTCTTTTGACACCTCGCACGTGCGCCTAGCTAACATAGATCTGCAAAAATAATTTACATCAATAAATTCACATATATACGAAATCCACCTATAGGAGACAGCAATTTCACAAAACCATTATAACTTTGCATCCTGGTGACGCATTTCGAAGCTGTTTTCAGCCATTTTGATCTTTAATAGGCTCCGTCCTACTTCCTGACTAATTAAATTGACAATAGCGCGAAAATAATTTTTCGTTCTTGGACCTTGAAAAATTTTCAATATTTTTTCTTTACGAAAAACCTAAAATAATTTTTTACTCAAAATTCTCTGCATAAACATTTTTTATTATAATTTTAATAGATAATTGCCTGCCTTACCTGTATTCTGGAGCGCGTTCCGCGAGCTCCAGTCCCGTTTGGTAGTCGCAATTCCAGGTTTTTACTCATTTTTCAGTCGAAAAACACGTTTTTCGACCAAAAGTCAAAATTTTTGTTCTAAATTAATTCCAATAACTCCATAGCTCGCTAGCCCGCGCGGAGACGCGTCTTTTGACACCTCGCACGTGCGCCTAGCTAACATAGATCTGCAAAAATAATTTACATCAATAAATTCACATATATACGAAATCCACCTATAGGAGACAGCAATTTCACAAAACCATTATAACTTTGCATCCTGGTGACGCATTTCGAAGCTGTTTTCAGCCATTTTGATCTTTAATAGGCTCCGTCCTACTTCCTGACTAATTAAATTGACAATAGCGCGAAAATAATTTTTCGTTCTTGGACCTTGAAAAATTTTCAATATTTTTTCTTTACGAAAAACCTAAAATAATTTTTTACTCAAAATTCTCTGCATAAACATTTTTTATTATAATTTTAATAGATAATTGCCTGCCTTACCTGTATTCTGGAGCGCGTTCCGCGAGCTCCAGTCCCGTTTGGTAGTCGCAATTCCAGGTTTTTACTCATTTTTCAGTCGAAAAACACGTTTTTCGACCAAAAGTCAAAATTTTTGTTCTAAATTAATTCCAATAACTCCATAGCTCGCTAGCCCGCGCGGAGACGCGTCTTTTGACACCTCGCACGTGCGCCTAGCTAACATAGATCTGCAAAAATAATTTACATCAATAAATTCACATATATACGAAATCCACCTATAGGAGACAGCAATTTCACAAAACCATTATAACTTTGCATCCTGGTGACGCATTTCGAAGCTGTTTTCAGCCATTTTGATCTTTAATAGGCTCCGTCCTACTTCCTGACTAATTAAATTGACAATAGCGCGAAAATAATTTTTCGTTCTTGGACCTTGAAAAATTTTCAATATTTTTTCTTTACGAAAAACCTAAAATAATTTTTTACTCAAAATTCTCTGCATAAACATTTTTTATTATAATTTTAATAGATAATTGCCTGCCTTACCTGTATTCTGGAGCGCGTTCCGCGAGCTCCAGTCCCGTTTGGTAGTCGCAATTCCAGGTTTTTACTCATTTTTCAGTCGAAAAACACGTTTTTCGACCAAAAGTCAAAATTTTTGTTCTAAATTAATTCCAATAACTCCATAGCTCGCTAGCCCGCGCGGAGACGCGTCTTTTGACACCTCGCACGTGCGCCTAGCTAACATAGATCTGCAAAAATAATTTACATCAATAAATTCACATATATACGAAATCCACCTATAGGAGACAGCAATTTCACAAAACCATTATAACTTTGCATCCTGGTGACGCATTTCGAAGCTGTTTTCAGCCATTTTGATCTTTAATAGGCTCCGTCCTACTTCCTGACTAATTAAATTGACAATAGCGCGAAAATAATTTTTCGTTCTTGGACCTTGAAAAATTTTCAATATTTTTTCTTTACGAAAAACCTAAAATAATTTTTTACTCAAAATTCTCTGCATAAACATTTTTTATTATAATTTTAATAGATAATTGCCTGCCTTACCTGTATTCTGGAGCGCGTTCCGCGAGCTCCAGTCCCGTTTGGTAGTCGCAATTCCAGGTTTTTACTCATTTTTCAGTCGAAAAACACGTTTTTCGACCAAAAGTCAAAATTTTTGTTCTAAATTAATTCCAATAACTCCATAGCTCGCTAGCCCGCGCGGAGACGCGTCTTTTGACACCTCGCACGTGCGCCTAGCTAACATAGATCTGCAAAAATAATTTACATCAATAAATTCACATATATACGAAATCCACCTATAGGAGACAGCAATTTCACAAAACCATTATAACTTTGCATCCTGGTGACGCATTTCGAAGCTGTTTTCAGCCATTTTGATCTTTAATAGGCTCCGTCCTACTTCCTGACTAATTAAATTGACAATAGCGCGAAAATAATTTTTCGTTCTTGGACCTTGAAAAATTTTCAATATTTTTTCTTTACGAAAAACCTAAAATAATTTTTTACTCAAAATTCTCTGCATAAACATTTTTTATTATAATTTTAATAGATAATTGCCTGCCTTACCTGTATTCTGGAGCGCGTTCCGCGAGCTCCAGTCCCGTTTGGTAGTCGCAATTCCAGGTTTTTACTCATTTTTCAGTCGAAAAACACGTTTTTCGACCAAAAGTCAAAATTTTTGTTCTAAATTAATTCCAATAACTCCATAGCTCGCTAGCCCGCGCGGAGACGCGTCTTTTGACACCTCGCACGTGCGCCTAGCTAACATAGATCTGCAAAAATAATTTACATCAATAAATTCACATATATACGAAATCCACCTATAGGAGACAGCAATTTCACAAAACCATTATAACTTTGCATCCTGGTGACGCATTTCGAAGCTGTTTTCAGCCATTTTGATCTTTAATAGGCTCCGTCCTACTTCCTGACTAATTAAATTGACAATAGCGCGAAAATAATTTTTCGTTCTTGGACCTTGAAAAATTTTCAATATTTTTTCTTTACGAAAAACCTAAAATAATTTTTTACTCAAAATTCTCTGCATAAACATTTTTTATTATAATTTTAATAGATAATTGCCTGCCTTACCTGTATTCTGGAGCGCGTTCCGCGAGCTCCAGTCCCGTTTGGTAGTCGCAATTCCAGGTTTTTACTCATTTTTCAGTCGAAAAACACGTTTTTCGACCAAAAGTCAAAATTTTTGTTCTAAATTAATTCCAATAACTCCATAGCTCGCTAGCCCGCGCGGAGACGCGTCTTTTGACACCTCGCACGTGCGCCTAGCTAACATAGATCTGCAAAAATAATTTACATCAATAAATTCACATATATACGAAATCCACCTATAGGAGACAGCAATTTCACAAAACCATTATAACTTTGCATCCTGGTGACGCATTTCGAAGCTGTTTTCAGCCATTTTGATCTTTAATAGGCTCCGTCCTACTTCCTGACTAATTAAATTGACAATAGCGCGAAAATAATTTTTCGTTCTTGGACCTTGAAAAATTTTCAATATTTTTTCTTTACGAAAAACCTAAAATAATTTTTTACTCAAAATTCTCTGCATAAACATTTTTTATTATAATTTTAATAGATAATTGCCTGCCTTACCTGTATTCTGGAGCGCGTTCCGCGAGCTCCAGTCCCGTTTGGTAGTCGCAATTCCAGGTTTTTACTCATTTTTCAGTCGAAAAACACGTTTTTCGACCAAAAGTCAAAATTTTTGTTCTAAATTAATTCCAATAACTCCATAGCTCGCTAGCCCGCGCGGAGACGCGTCTTTTGACACCTCGCACGTGCGCCTAGCTAACATAGATCTGCAAAAATAATTTACATCAATAAATTCACATATATACGAAATCCACCTATAGGAGACAGCAATTTCACAAAACCATTATAACTTTGCATCCTGGTGACGCATTTCGAAGCTGTTTTCAGCCATTTTGATCTTTAATAGGCTCCGTCCTACTTCCTGACTAATTAAATTGACAATAGCGCGAAAATAATTTTTCGTTCTTGGACCTTGAAAAATTTTCAATATTTTTTCTTTACGAAAAACCTAAAATAATTTTTTACTCAAAATTCTCTGCATAAACATTTTTTATTATAATTTTAATAGATAATTGCCTGCCTTACCTGTATTCTGGAGCGCGTTCCGCGAGCTCCAGTCCCGTTTGGTAGTCGCAATTCCAGGTTTTTACTCATTTTTCAGTCGAAAAACACGTTTTTCGACCAAAAGTCAAAATTTTTGTTCTAAATTAATTCCAATAACTCCATAGCTCGCTAGCCCGCGCGGAGACGCGTCTTTTGACACCTCGCACGTGCGCCTAGCTAACATAGATCTGCAAAAATAATTTACATCAATAAATTCACATATATACGAAATCCACCTATAGGAGACAGCAATTTCACAAAACCATTATAACTTTGCATCCTGGTGACGCATTTCGAAGCTGTTTTCAGCCATTTTGATCTTTAATAGGCTCCGTCCTACTTCCTGACTAATTAAATTGACAATAGCGCGAAAATAATTTTTCGTTCTTGGACCTTGAAAAATTTTCAATATTTTTTCTTTACGAAAAACCTAAAATAATTTTTTACTCAAAATTCTCTGCATAAACATTTTTTATTATAATTTTAATAGATAATTGCCTGCCTTACCTGTATTCTGGAGCGCGTTCCGCGAGCTCCAGTCCCGTTTGGTAGTCGCAATTCCAGGTTTTTACTCATTTTTCAGTCGAAAAACACGTTTTTCGACCAAAAGTCAAAATTTTTGTTCTAAATTAATTCCAATAACTCCATAGCTCGCTAGCCCGCGCGGAGACGCGTCTTTTGACACCTCGCACGTGCGCCTAGCTAACATAGATCTGCAAAAATAATTTACATCAATAAATTCACATATATACGAAATCCACCTATAGGAGACAGCAATTTCACAAAACCATTATAACTTTGCATCCTGGTGACGCATTTCGAAGCTGTTTTCAGCCATTTTGATCTTTAATAGGCTCCGTCCTACTTCCTGACTAATTAAATTGACAATAGCGCGAAAATAATTTTTCGTTCTTGGACCTTGAAAAATTTTCAATATTTTTTCTTTACGAAAAACCTAAAATAATTTTTTACTCAAAATTCTCTGCATAAACATTTTTTATTATAATTTTAATAGATAATTGCCTGCCTTACCTGTATTCTGGAGCGCGTTCCGCGAGCTCCAGTCCCGTTTGGTAGTCGCAATTCCAGGTTTTTACTCATTTTTCAGTCGAAAAACACGTTTTTCGACCAAAAGTCAAAATTTTTGTTCTAAATTAATTCCAATAACTCCATAGCTCGCTAGCCCGCGCGGAGACGCGTCTTTTGACACCTCGCACGTGCGCCTAGCTAACATAGATCTGCAAAAATAATTTACATCAATAAATTCACATATATACGAAATCCACCTATAGGAGACAGCAATTTCACAAAACCATTATAACTTTGCATCCTGGTGACGCATTTCGAAGCTGTTTTCAGCCATTTTGATCTTTAATAGGCTCCGTCCTACTTCCTGACTAATTAAATTGACAATAGCGCGAAAATAATTTTTCGTTCTTGGACCTTGAAAAATTTTCAATATTTTTTCTTTACGAAAAACCTAAAATAATTTTTTACTCAAAATTCTCTGCATAAACATTTTTTATTATAATTTTAATAGATAATTGCCTGCCTTACCTGTATTCTGGAGCGCGTTCCGCGAGCTCCAGTCCCGTTTGGTAGTCGCAATTCCAGGTTTTTACTCATTTTTCAGTCGAAAAACACGTTTTTCGACCAAAAGTCAAAATTTTTGTTCTAAATTAATTCCAATAACTCCATAGCTCGCTAGCCCGCGCGGAGACGCGTCTTTTGACACCTCGCACGTGCGCCTAGCTAACATAGATCTGCAAAAATAATTTACATCAATAAATTCACATATATACGAAATCCACCTATAGGAGACAGCAATTTCACAAAACCATTATAACTTTGCATCCTGGTGACGCATTTCGAAGCTGTTTTCAGCCATTTTGATCTTTAATAGGCTCCGTCCTACTTCCTGACTAATTAAATTGACAATAGCGCGAAAATAATTTTTCGTTCTTGGACCTTGAAAAATTTTCAATATTTTTTCTTTACGAAAAACCTAAAATAATTTTTTACTCAAAATTCTCTGCATAAACATTTTTTATTATAATTTTAATAGATAATTGCCTGCCTTACCTGTATTCTGGAGCGCGTTCCGCGAGCTCCAGTCCCGTTTGGTAGTCGCAATTCCAGGTTTTTACTCATTTTTCAGTCGAAAAACACGTTTTTCGACCAAAAGTCAAAATTTTTGTTCTAAATTAATTCCAATAACTCCATAGCTCGCTAGCCCGCGCGGAGACGCGTCTTTTGACACCTCGCACGTGCGCCTAGCTAACATAGATCTGCAAAAATAATTTACATCAATAAATTCACATATATACGAAATCCACCTATAGGAGACAGCAATTTCACAAAACCATTATAACTTTGCATCCTGGTGACGCATTTCGAAGCTGTTTTCAGCCATTTTGATCTTTAATAGGCTCCGTCCTACTTCCTGACTAATTAAATTGACAATAGCGCGAAAATAATTTTTCGTTCTTGGACCTTGAAAAATTTTCAATATTTTTTCTTTACGAAAAACCTAAAATAATTTTTTACTCAAAATTCTCTGCATAAACATTTTTTATTATAATTTTAATAGATAATTGCCTGCCTTACCTGTATTCTGGAGCGCGTTCCGCGAGCTCCAGTCCCGTTTGGTAGTCGCAATTCCAGGTTTTTACTCATTTTTCAGTCGAAAAACACGTTTTTCGACCAAAAGTCAAAATTTTTGTTCTAAATTAATTCCAATAACTCCATAGCTCGCTAGCCCGCGCGGAGACGCGTCTTTTGACACCTCGCACGTGCGCCTAGCTAACATAGATCTGCAAAAATAATTTACATCAATAAATTCACATATATACGAAATCCACCTATAGGAGACAGCAATTTCACAAAACCATTATAACTTTGCATCCTGGTGACGCATTTCGAAGCTGTTTTCAGCCATTTTGATCTTTAATAGGCTCCGTCCTACTTCCTGACTAATTAAATTGACAATAGCGCGAAAATAATTTTTCGTTCTTGGACCTTGAAAAATTTTCAATATTTTTTCTTTACGAAAAACCTAAAATAATTTTTTACTCAAAATTCTCTGCATAAACATTTTTTATTATAATTTTAATAGATAATTGCCTGCCTTACCTGTATTCTGGAGCGCGTTCCGCGAGCTCCAGTCCCGTTTGGTAGTCGCAATTCCAGGTTTTTACTCATTTTTCAGTCGAAAAACACGTTTTTCGACCAAAAGTCAAAATTTTTGTTCTAAATTAATTCCAATAACTCCATAGCTCGCTAGCCCGCGCGGAGACGCGTCTTTTGACACCTCGCACGTGCGCCTAGCTAACATAGATCTGCAAAAATAATTTACATCAATAAATTCACATATATACGAAATCCACCTATAGGAGACAGCAATTTCACAAAACCATTATAACTTTGCATCCTGGTGACGCATTTCGAAGCTGTTTTCAGCCATTTTGATCTTTAATAGGCTCCGTCCTACTTCCTGACTAATTAAATTGACAATAGCGCGAAAATAATTTTTCGTTCTTGGACCTTGAAAAATTTTCAATATTTTTTCTTTACGAAAAACCTAAAATAATTTTTTACTCAAAATTCTCTGCATAAACATTTTTTATTATAATTTTAATAGATAATTGCCTGCCTTACCTGTATTCTGGAGCGCGTTCCGCGAGCTCCAGTCCCGTTTGGTAGTCGCAATTCCAGGTTTTTACTCATTTTTCAGTCGAAAAACACGTTTTTCGACCAAAAGTCAAAATTTTTGTTCTAAATTAATTCCAATAACTCCATAGCTCGCTAGCCCGCGCGGAGACGCGTCTTTTGACACCTCGCACGTGCGCCTAGCTAACATAGATCTGCAAAAATAATTTACATCAATAAATTCACATATATACGAAATCCACCTATAGGAGACAGCAATTTCACAAAACCATTATAACTTTGCATCCTGGTGACGCATTTCGAAGCTGTTTTCAGCCATTTTGATCTTTAATAGGCTCCGTCCTACTTCCTGACTAATTAAATTGACAATAGCGCGAAAATAATTTTTCGTTCTTGGACCTTGAAAAATTTTCAATATTTTTTCTTTACGAAAAACCTAAAATAATTTTTTACTCAAAATTCTCTGCATAAACATTTTTTATTATAATTTTAATAGATAATTGCCTGCCTTACCTGTATTCTGGAGCGCGTTCCGCGAGCTCCAGTCCCGTTTGGTAGTCGCAATTCCAGGTTTTTACTCATTTTTCAGTCGAAAAACACGTTTTTCGACCAAAAGTCAAAATTTTTGTTCTAAATTAATTCCAATAACTCCATAGCTCGCTAGCCCGCGCGGAGACGCGTCTTTTGACACCTCGCACGTGCGCCTAGCTTACATAAAACTGCAAAAAATTGCCCTCCCACCCACCCTTTCTTCATTGGCCAGGTAAACTTTTCATTTTTTGGTAAAAATTCAAATAATCATTTAAGCTCTTCTAGCTACTCTTTGGCCCTTATCTAGTTTACCTGGACTATAATAACGTCTTGTATCATCTTTGGACGTCTCTTCGACGTACCTAACTATATCTCTAGTATTTTTATTTTCTTATTGACCTGACGGTCGTGCGGCCGTAGGACGTATTTTAATTTTAACTACTTTAGTTGCGTTCTGTGCTTGTCCCCCCTTTACAGGGACACAGAAGTAACACCAGTTTCCTTAAATTGACCTTTTCATGAACCTCACCTTCACTCAAAATACCAAAATGTACCGAACTCCGCCTAAAGAACAAGCGAAATCGCCGAGCATCAGGAGTTCGCCGCACTCGACGGAGAAGGCTGGACCCTTGCTTCCCTGTGTGAGGCGAAGCATTGGAGAATGGGAGGCCGGGAAAGCTGAGTCCCAGTCCAAGTCCCCGGCAAACCCAAAGCGTGACGCCACACCAGGTACCTCTCAGCAAACTACCAGCACACTGGAGACGCGCCTCGTCCCTGTGAAAACCACAACGCCACCAAAGAAATCCGAGCCTGGTTACCCCAACCTTACGGCGGAGGCGAGAGCCTGCCTAAATAAGGCGAAGCTCCACCTCAACGACTCGCGCAATTTAAAGGCGGAGATAAAAAAGGGGGTTACAGTGGCTTTAGACCGACTGTACCAGCTGGTAAAAGAAGCAGATAGGTCTAGGAACCTAGTAAATAGCCAACACCAACAGAAGGTTTCCGATGGTCAGAAGGTCGAGGAACAAAGAGATGACCTTGGGGACATCACTTGGTTGCGCTCCGCACTGGAAGAGCAAGCTCTTATAGTGAAGGAGGGCAACCGAATGATCAAACAGCTACAGGTGGCAATGCAGGGACAGAGAGAGACACAAGAGTCACGTGACAGAGAAAGGCGCAGTGATGGTGATGTTTTAAAGGGAATTCGGGTACTCGAGGAGACCACCAAGGAAATGGGAAAAATGATCTCCGAGATTAGGGAGAGAACTCCAACCTATGCAGAGGCCCTGACCGCACCCCAAAACACCTGGGGCCAAAAACCAAAGCACTCTGTCATTGTGTCGTCTGATATCACAATGGACACCAGTACAGAAGTGGTGGGAAGGGTCAAGGAGGCATTGGACGCGAAGAAGAGTGGCCTGCAGATCGAGAGGGTCCGAAAAGTCAGGGACAAGAGGGTTATCTTGAGCTTCAATAACAGGGAGGAGATGGCAAAAACAACAGCCCAACTCAAGAAGGATAAACACCTGAAAGTGGAAGAAGCAAAAAATAGGGACCCACTTGTGATAATTAAGGACCTCTTGTCCTACAATAGTGACGAGGATATACTGACTGCTTTGAAGGTCCAAAACGCCCATTTGTTTGAGGACCTGACGGCTGAGGAGGCGACTGCCACAGTGAAATACCGGAGGAGGGCACGGAACTCGCTAGAGAACCATGTCGTCCTACAGGTGACACCGAAGTTGTGGCAGAAACTTACTGCGGTTGGCAAAATCTTCATCGACCTGCAGTCCGTCAGAGTCCAAGATCAAACGCCCCTTATACAGTGCACAAAGTGCTTGGCGTACGGGCATGGCCGAAAGCTGTGCACGGAGCCTGTGGATCTGTGCACATATTGCGGGGGGCCACATCACAAGGCTGAATGTACAGGGCTGGCAACGGGCGACAAGCCGACGTGCAAGAACTGCGCCAGAGACAAGCATGACAACACAGACCACACAGTGTATAGTCTGGAATGCCCGGTGCGTAAGAAATGGGATGCAATAGCGCGAGCCGCAATAGCGTATTGCTAAGGTGGTCCCAGGGGTTCCACGGACGACAGCTACTCAGATATGCATCACAGCGCAAGCTAACCTCCAACGTAAACAACTGGCAACTAACGAACTCATGCTCGAAGCTAAAAAGCGCAAAATAGCCATCGCTCTGATCCAGGAGCCTTATGTGGGAAAAACAAAGGCAATGAAGTCGTACGGGGGAGCTAGAGTCTACCAGAACTCGGATGGCAGCGGAGGCACTGTAAAGGCGGCGATAGTCGTGTTTAACCATGATATCGACGTCATACAGTGCCCCAAATTTACCACCAACAACATCGTGGTGGTGAAGCTGCGGACGTGCGCGTGGGACATTCTCGCCGTCTCGTACTACTTTGAGCCTGACCAACCCATTGCGCCATACCTGGATCACATAACAGCTGCTATGAAGGAGCTTAAGCCCAAGAAAGCAATCATTGGAGGGGACGCTAATGCCAAAAGTGTGTGGTGGGGCAGCAGTGCTATTGATGCTAGAGGGGAGGAACTAGCAGGAATGATTGGAGAGCTCGATCTGCAGGTACTCAACTGCGGGAATAGACCCACCTTTGATACCATCAGAGGAGGCCGAAGGATTACTAGCCACGTCGACGTGACTCTATGCACAGAGGACTTGCTCGACCTGGTAGAGGAATGGACTGTAGCTGAAGACCTAACGAGCTCGGACCACAACGGAATAATAATTAAAATCAAACTAAAAAAAGGAAAAGGCATTAATATTAAAAGAACAACCAGGAAATACAACACAAAAAAAGCCAATTGGGAACTTTTTAATGAAAAAATGTCCCAATTAAAAATAGATAATAAAATTAATATAGAAGAAATTAAACAGATAAATATAAAGGAAGATTTAGATGAAATAGTTAGCAGGTACACTGTAGTTATGACTGAAGCATGCGACGCAGCTATGCCGAAGAAAAAAGAAAACCAAAAACTTAACATTCCGTGGTGGTCCGAAGAACTCGAAGCGATGAAGCACGACGTCGCTACCAGGAAGAGAAGAATCCGATGCGCTGCGCCGTCGCGTAGAGAAGGTGTGGTCGCGTTGTACCTGGAAGAAAAAGAGAAGTATGAATCAGAGGTCAAAAAATGCTCCACAGAGAGTTGGAAGGGATTTTGCCAGAAACAAAACAGGGAAGGTGTTTGGGAGGGCATATATAGAGTTATAAAAAATACGACAACAAGGCAAGAAGATCTGCCGCTAGTTCATAATGGGAAGGAAGCAGGGCAAGAAGGTTCCGCGAGAGTATTGGCAGAGACATTCTACCCGGAGGATAGAGAGGATGAGGATAGCCCAGACCATTGTCGAATCAGAGCTCTTGCTGACCGAGCAAATGACTGGAGCCATTGTGAAATCCATGACCCGGAGTTTACGACGGAGGAGCTCAGGTTCGCGACGGAGAGCTTCAACCCGAAGAAGGCACCCGGAGTAGACGGCTTCACAGCCGACATCTGCCAGCGGGTAATTTCCCAGGACACGGAACTGCACCTGGAAATGTTTAATAAGTGCTGGCAACTGACGCACTTCCCCACAGCGTGGAAAGAAGCCACTGTGGTGGTGCTGAGGAAACCAGGGAAGGACGACTACACCAGTCCAAAGTCCTATAGGCCAATTGGACTGTTACCGGTGATGGGCAAGATACTGGAGAAAATGATGGTTAGAAGGCTGGTTTGGTACCTGGTGCCCCGAATAAGTCCCCGCCAGTATGGCTTCATGCCACAGCGGAGCACGGAAGACTCCCTCTATGACCTGATGGCCCACGTGAGGGGCAAACTCCAAGAGAGGAAGCTCATCACGATGGTGTCGTTGGATATAGAGGGAGCCTTCGACAGTGCATGGTGGCCGGCCATAAAGGTCAGACTGGCGGAGGAGAAGTGCCCAGCGAATCTCAGGAGGATGATAGCCAGCTACCTAAGCGACCGCAAGGTCCGGGTACGGTACGCTGGCCATGAGTTCGCAAAAATCACGAACAAAGGATGTGTCCAGGGATCAATAGGCGGACCCATCCTGTGGAATCTTCTGTTGAACCCATTGCTGGAGAGTCTCACACAGCGAGGCGACTATTGCCAGGCCTTTGCCGATGACTTGGTGCTCGTGTTTTCGGGGGAGACAGCCCTGGAAATCGAGTTACAGGCTAATGCCGCTCTTGAACATGTTCGGAGGTGGGGTGTCATGAATAAGCTAAAGTTCGCACCACACAAAACTTGTGCCATGTTAATCACCAGAAAACTTAAACATGACACGCCACACCTGACCATGGGAGGGATCGACATTGGGATGACCTCGGAGATGAAGATCTTAGGCCTCACAGTGGACTCCAAGTTGACCTTTAATAGCCATACGGCTAACGTCTGCAAAAAGGCACTTGGCGTCTACAACCAGCTATCTAGAGCTGCGAAGGTCAGTTGGGGACTCAACCCGGAAATAGTCCGTATCATCTACACCGCTACGGTAGAGCCCATAATCACGTACGCGGCAGGCGCCTGGTCCTCAGCATCAAAGAAACTAGGAATCCAACGACATCTAAATGCTGTCCAGAGGGGTTTTGCTCAAAAACTGTGCGGGGCGTACCGCACGGCCTCTCTTCATTCAGCACTGGTATTGGCTGGAATATTGCCACTTGACCTCCGCATACAAGAGGCAGCTGCCCTGTATGAAGCGAGGAGAGGGTTATCCCGGCCGGAGCTGGCAGACAGAGAGGTCGAGCGAAGAGCTAAATACGCCAGTGCACCTCACCCGGGGAAACATGCTGCGATTGAGTTCGTGAGCTTGGTAGACCAGGAGCAATTAGATAGACACAATAACCAGGCTACTCGGATATTTACAGATGGTAGCCGGATTGAGGGCAAGGTCGGAGCAGCGCTTACGCTATGGAATAGTGCAAAAGAGATGAAGACCCTTAAACTCAAGCTTGCTCCATACTGCACGGTTTACCAGGCGGAACTCCTCGCAATATGCAAAGCCACAGAGGAAGTCCAACGACGAAGCGAGGAAAGCTATGGAATCTATAGCGACTCCAGGTCAGCCTTGGAGACCATAGCAAACCCCAGCACAACACACCCCCTGGCAGTGAACACCCGCAAGAACCTAAGGGCCATTGAATCCCAGAACAAAACTGTGTCTTTGTTCTGGATCAAGGCACACGCGGGCCTTGCGGGAAACGAGAGGGCGGATGAGCTAGCGAAGGATGCAGCTTTAAAAATGAAAACCAAGCCAGATTATGACCTGTGCCCGGTTTCATTCATCAAACGACAGATCCGAAAGGGGTCGATTGATGAATGGAACCGGCGATACAAAGATAGTGCCAGAGCAGGCGTAACGAAATTATTCTTTCCTGAAGTAACAACCTCCCACAAAATTGTTCGAAAAATTACCCCAACCAACGTAACCACCCAAATACTAACGGGGCACGGTGGGTTTTCGGAGTACTTGAATCGTTTCAAGTGCAAAGAGAACTCATCGTGCATTTGCCAACCCGGGACTCCTGAAACGGTCGAGCATATTTTGACTGACTGCCCAGTTCACGCCCTAAAAAGGCTCGAGGTTGAGAACAAACTGGAGACAAAAATGTTAGCCAAAAACTTCCCAGAGTTCATGTCCAACAGGAAACAAAGGGAGATATTTTTAGAATATATTGTGGATATTGCAAAACGCGTTATCCACAGAAATAAATAAAATAGAAACAACACTATTAGGAGTTTTAGAATGAACAAGTAAACGGTAAGCTTAGGATTTATATTTGTTTATAATATAAAACAGTAGCATAATATAAAACGTTGAAAATGTCCAAAGAGAGATAAAAAACCTAATAATGTGTGTAATAGCTGTGCATGTAACTAATTGTATGTGAACGTGTAAAACTGTATAACTGTGGTATCTGTTGAATTTAACTGTGACATTAGGATGAATTGGAGAGTAGATAAACAATGTATTTGAAACGGTGTGTAAACAATGAGAAATGTTAATAAGATTATATTGCCACTCGAAGGTCTCTGATCATGTCAGAGGGACACGTGTTAAGGCAGGAGTGGGTTTTAGCCGGTAAGAGTCCGGCACTGCCCAGACTGCGTCACTAGTGAGGCAGTCTGGGCGTCCATGAGGATTTCCCACTCCTGCCAAATTAAAAAAAAAAAAAAAAAAAAAAAAAAAAAAAAAAAAAAACCTAACCTAACCTAACCTAACCTAACCTAACCTAACCTAACCTAACCTAACCTAACCTAACCTAACCTAACCTACCTAAGTGTAAAAAAAACCTACCTAAGTGTTACAGAGTGTAGAAACAGAAAGAAACGAAGAGGGAAATAGACAGATAGCAGACCTCATCGGTAAACTGAAGGACCATGCTGACCTCATCCAAGAGAACACCAAGAGTATGGGGCAACTAAAGGAACAGATAGAATGCATGGAAAAGCGGTCCTACGCTGGTGTAGCCGCGACCCCTATTGGCAAGCGGCTCCCGGCTCAGACCGCCCTACATTCCTTCATAGTAACCGCGAATGATGACCAAGATACAGGAGAAGAAGTATTGAATAAGATCAGGAAAGCCGTTAACGCCAAAGAAGGAGGATTCGCGGTGGAGAAAATAAGAAAAGCAAAAGACCGAAAAATAATAGTCGGCTGTAAAACCGAGGAGGAAAGAGAGCGAGTCAAAACTAAAATTGAGGAATCCGGTGAAAGTCTCACGGTTGAAAACATTCAAAATAGAGACCCTCTCGTTATCCTGAAAGACGTGCTCAGTTGCAATAGTGACCAGGACATACTGAATGCTTTAAAAAACCAAAACAAAAGAATGTTTATGGACCTGGATGAGCAAGAAGATAGGCTTGAAATAGCGTATAAAAAACGCACCAGGAACCCCCATACGAGTCACATCGTGATGAAAGTGTCCCCCAAAATGTGGCAGAGACTGACAAATGCTGAGTCGGTCCTTATTGACCTTCAGAGGATAAGAGTGGCCGACCAATCTCCAATACTACAATGCTCGCTTTGCCTGGGCTATGGGCATGGTAGGCGTTTTTGCCAGGAGACCCAGGCAAAGTGCAGTCATTGCGGGGGACCCCACATGAAGGCAGAGTGCCCCGACTGGCATACGGGTGCTACCCCGTCTTGCTGCAACTGTGTGCGTTCAAAGTTAGACAAGGCATATCACAATGCCTTCAGTCAGGAATGTCCCATCAGGGTAAAATGGGATGCCATAGCAAGATCAAAGGTGGCATATTGCTAAGGTGGTCCCCGGCAAAAACTCAGTCTCCCAAAAAAGGCCATACCTCGTGGCACAAGCAAACCTGCAGAGGAAAGCCTTGGCCACAAACGAGATCATGCTTGAGGCAACAAAAAAGGGGCTGGCTTTTGCACTGCTCCAGGAGCCGTACATCGGAAGTTTGGGTAGAATGAAAGACTACCGCGGTGCTAGAATATACCAGCATACCGGAGATGGAGACGGTGTCATCAAGACTGCAATTGCAGTCTTTGATGGCGATATAGACGTAATCCAGTGTCCAAACTTCACCACGCCCAACATCACAGTAGTGAAGATGAGGACAAGCGCCTGGGAAATCGTAGTGGCTTCATTCTACCTAGAACCGAAACCAGCACCGATAGGGCCATACTTGGAGCAGCTTATAAGAATAGAGAGGAGTTTTGGCCGGAGAATCATCCTGGGTGGAGACGCAAATGCCAAAAACTCCTGGTGGGGCAGCCACAAAATTGATCTAAGAGGGATCGAAATGGCCGGTGCCCTAGAAGAGATGGGATTGCAGGTGCTCAACATAGGCGATACTCCGACATTCCACACAGTGAGGGGAACCTCACTGTACACCAGCTTTGTGGACGTCACGGCATGTACGGCGGATCTGCTCGACCTGGTTGAGGACTGGAGAGTGGACGAAAGTATGACAAGCTCAGATCACAACACCATTATTTTTAAAATTAAATTAGAAAGAGCAAAGGGCTTAGACATATGCAGAACAACAAGAATTTTTAACAGTAAAAAAGCAAACTGGGACCAATTTCGTGTGAAACTGGGCCAGTTGCTAGAAGAAAACAATATAAACAAAATTGAATTTGACAAAATTAATAATAAAACCGAATTAGAACTCAAAATTGAATCATACATTAACATAATCGTAGAAGCATGCAACTCTAGTATACCAAAGTTAAAGTCTAATAGCGAAATTAAATTACCTTGGTGGTCCAATGAGCTCGCCTCGCTGAAGAAAACGGTCGCCACTGGGAAGCGCAGAGTCCGCTGTGCAGCGCCGATCCGGAGGGCGAAAGTCGTAGAAGAGTACCTGCAAATAAAAGAGAAATATGAGCAAGCAGCAAAAACGGCCCTAACAGAAAGCTGGAAAAGCTTCTGTGAGAAACAGGATAGAGAAGGTCTCTGGGAGGGCATTTATAGGGTCATAGGCAGGACTATGAAGAGACAGGAGGATCTGCCCCTGACTAAGGAAGGAAAAGTGCTGAACCACTTCGAATCTGCCACATTGATGGCAGAAACATTCTACCCCGAGGATAGGAAGGAAGAAGATAATGAGGAGCACAGGCGTATCAGGATGGCAGCTGAAAAATTAAACGAGATGGACCATGCTGAAGAATATGACCCACCGTTTACTCAGGAAGAGCTAGACTCCAGCATACGTAGTTTCAACCTTAAGAAAGCTCCCGGGGCAGATGGGCTTACGGCCGACATCTGCCAGCAATCCGTAAGCCATGATCCGGAGCTTTTCCTATCACTGGCAAACAAATGCCTAGAGCTGGGCTACTTCCCGAGGCTGTGGAAGGAAGCCACAGTAGTAATCCTGAGGAAACCCGGAAAGGAGACCTATACAGCTCCTAAATCATATAGGCCAATAGGACTGTTGCCAGTGATGGGAAAAGTTCTTGAAAAAATGGTGATAGGTAGAGTGAAATGGCACATCATTCCCGGACTCAGCACACGCCAGTATGGATTTATGCCACAAAAGAGCACCGAAGACTCTCTCTATGACCTGCTAGAACACATACGCGGAAAGTTAAGAGACAAAAAACTGATTGTCATGATATCGCTAGACATAGAGGGAGCCTTTGACAGTGCATGGTGGCCGGCCATAAAAACCAGGTTGGCGGAAGCAAAATGTCCGATAAACGTGAGAAGAGTATTGGACAGTTATCTGGAACACAGAAAAGTCAGAATAAGATACGCGGGAGAGGAAGTCGCCAGGGAAACCAATAAAGGCTGTGTACAAGGATCGATAGGAGGACCGATTCTTTGGAACCTCTTACTCGACCCCCTTCTTAAAGGCCTGGTACAAAGGGGAGACTACTGCCAAGCCTTCGCCGATGACGTAGTTTTAGTATTTGACGGGGACTCCGCGATGGAGGTCCAGCGACGTGCCAATGGCGCTCTCGAATATGTTCACCAGTGGGGAGTCAGTAATAAGTTAAGATTCGCACCACACAAGACGAATGCAATGGTCATCACGCGGAAACTCAAATACGACACCCCTCTGCTGAGCATGGGCGGGGTCGACATTGGCATGTCGCAGGAAATTAAAGTCCTGGGATTGACTATAGACAACAATCTGACATTTAACACCCACGCATCTAATGTGTGCAAAAAAGCATTAAACTTTTATAAGCAGTTGTCAAGGGCAGCCCGGATCAGTTGGGGACTCAATCCGGAGGTCATACACACCATCTACACGGCAGTAGTCGAACCGACTATCTTGTATGCGGCAAGTGCGTGGGCACCAGCAGCCAAAAAACTGATGATACGTAAACAGCTAAATGCGGTCCAAAGGGGATTTGCACAGAAACTATGCAAGTCATATCGCACAGTCTCCTTAAACTCGGCACTGGTGTTGGCTGGGATACTACCCCTTGACCTCCGAATACATGAGGCAGCGGCCCTATATGCGGCAAGAAGGGGAGTACCCCAGCCAGCGCTAGGAGACAAGGAAATAGAGCAACGCACCGCGTTTAACAGAACTCCCCACCCAGCTAAACATATAAGCCTGCAGTTCATATGCCTGGCGGACCAGGAGCAAGTCAACAACCACTGCACTCAAGCAGTACGGATTTATACGGACGGCAGCAAGATCGAGGGCAGGGTCGGGGCATCATTGTCCCATTGGAGCAATGATACGGAATTCAAAAGCCAAAAACTGAAACTGTCGCCCCACTGTACCGTTTACCAGGCAGAACTGCTGGCTGTATGTAAAGCCACACGGGAAATTTTACGAAGCCCACAAAACAGTTTTGGAATTTACAGCGACTCCAGATCGTCGCTAGAAACGGTCGCTAACCACCGCTCTCTCCATCCCCTCGCAGTCGAAATACGAGAAAACCTGCGGCAGTGCAAGGATCAATCCAAAAAAGTTGAACTTTTTTGGATAAAAGCGCACGCAGGACTAGAGGGCAACGAAAGAGCAGACCAGCTGGCTAAGGAAGCCGCCCTGAAAATGAAAACAAGGCCAGATTACAATCAATGTCCGATTTCATTCGTCAAGCGGCAAATCCGTGCGGACACGCTTGACGAATGGAATCGGAGATACAGATCCGAGGAAACAGCCGGCGTAACCAAAATATTTTTCCCGGACGCCATCCAAGCGTATAGACTAGTGAAAGACTTAAGACCGACCGGAACGTTGACACAAATACTGACAGGGCACGGTGGGTTTTCCGAATACTTGAACAGGTTTAAGTGTAAGGAAAGCCCATCGTGCATATGTGACCCTGACAAACAGGAAACAGTTTTGCACATACTGACAGACTGCCCCGCCTATTGCCTAGAGAGATATGAGATTGAGCAGGAACTGGGAATTGAAATAACGCAGCAAAATATAAATGCATTAATAACGAGTAAGAGAACTAGGGCCAAGTTTGTTGGCTTTTGTATAAAACTAGCCAATAAGGCTATTACTAGGAATAAGTAAACGAAACTATGCTTAGTATTCATATTTTGTATAATATATAACAGTAGCATAACACAGATCGTTGAATATGTCCGAAACCAAAAGATAAAAACCGAACAAACATTGTATATAGCTGTGTCTGTATATAACTGTGTGTGACTGTACCTTTACTGTATAACTATGATAAAAAATGTATATAAATGTGACATTAGGATAAGTAGATATATGCATAAATAAATAAATATATTGAATGTATTGATAGAAATAGAAAACAAGGTCTCTGATTATGTCAGAGGGACACTAAGCAGAGGCAGGAGTGGGTTTTAGCCGGTAAGAGTCCGGCACTGCCCAAACTGCGTCACAAGTGAGGCAGTTTGGGCGTCCATGAGGATTTCCCCTCCTGCCAAATTAATAAAAAAAAAAAAAAAAAAAAAAAAAAACCTAACCTAACCTAACCTAACCCGAGTCACCCGGCGTCCCCCGCCGCGATCAGTCCGTTTTAAACCGCGCTCCGTTGTCTAAAATCCAATTTTGTGGTTTTTATGCTCAAAAACACCCGAGTGATATTTCAAAAGTTGCGCATAAGTGAGCGCTTCCCAAAAGTGCTTGCAGAAAAGTGATCGGACGAGGGACAAAAAATCTGTGTACAAAAAACTATTTTGAAAATCAAAAAAGTGGCAACAACTTCAAAGAAGTGCGTGCGGCGTGCGATTAGTCGCGACGACCTATAAAATTTTAACTGTGAAAAGACGCGTTCCTTCAGTGCCCACGCCTCTGCGGAAATTCAGATTTTTCCCAGTTGCCAAAGGGAGTTTTCCAACCGGTTTTCCGAAACACCTAGTGAAAATACGGCGCAAAAACAACAACTTTTTACAAAATTAAGTGCATCGCGTGATTGGTCTCGACGACCCCCGAGCGTTGTTGTCCTAAAATAAGTGTTCACTTAGTGCCTACCTCCCTGGAAAAATTCAGATTTTTTCGGCACATCTAACTGAGTTTTCCACGCATTTTTCCATACCGCGGAGTGAAAAGTGGAGAAAAAATTGGCTAATTTGAGAAATAAGTCCGAAAATCAAGAAAAAATTCATTTGTGGCCAGGTGTTTGTTGTGTGCGATCGTGTTGCTGACTGCCGCAGTCACTTTGAGATCTCGGCTGTTGAAACCTGGAGAGCCACATCAACTTTTCTCAAGCCGACAAAATTTCCGAGTGCTTATAACACTTGGAAAACCATCTTCAAGACGAGAGCGGCTTAACCTGAGGACTCAAGAGGCTTCCTGAGGCTGCTGCCAACCACCTGAAATTTTCCTCACTAAATTCCTGCAAAAATTGACCATAAACCAGGTATTTGCCGTTTAGAGTACTAGTGTTCTCCTGTAAAATCTTTTTTGTTTGTAACTGTATAGATATTTTTGAATTTTCGAAATCATAGCCATATTAAACAACTAATAAATTACCTTTAAAAAATTTTTCCTAATAATTATCACAATATTTTGGCTTTAAATTGTAAAAATCCGAACAAAGAATTCATTCACACGCTCCTAAATAACTTTGTTTTTCTATGTTGTTATAAATTGGAATTGAATTAAGGTAGAATTCGGCCTAGGCTTAACCTAGCTGAAAAATAAAATCAGAATTCAAGTTTTTGGAACATAATCTTTTCAAATTATAAGTCATTATCTCAAAAAAGGCTTATACAAAAAAGCTGATTTTCAACTACGTATCGTAATTTTCAATCGCTAGAATTATACGTAGTACGTTATACATTATACGGAAAAGTTACCTGTTTTAATTTGTGTAAATAATTGTAGACCAATAATTGAGAATAAGTACACTATCTGGCATCGAACTGTTTATTAGATTTAAGTTTGAATTTTACAAAATATTATTTGCTTAACAAAAGTGTTCACCAAACCGGAACTGAACCCGGGACTTTGGAAATATTTAAAACGCCCATATCTCGGGAACGGAGCGAGTTAGCCCAAATTTAAGACCAGCCTGTATATACTATAGCCTGTATATACTATAAGTATAGTATATACAGGAACGATTCTCAGGCCACCCTTTATAGATTACCCCATTTTAAATTAATATTTTATTAAATCCCCCCCCCCTTTTTTCTCCCTCACCCCCTCCCAAATTATACCGTACCACAGTATGTATTGCAGCATTGCGCTGCCGTTCAAGCCTCTTTTGTAGTTGTAAAAGTTTCATAAACTATTATTTCTTTTAAAAATTTCGAATTGAGTACATTTTCAAATTTTGAATTCTATATCGTTCAAAGTAAAACAATTTTTTTGACTTGCGTCATTCTATTGTGAGCCGCTCTGGACGATACGTCATGGTATTAAATAATTTTTCTCTGCTTCAAGTGTCGTGTTTTCAGTTTGAGACGCGAATGTAAAAAGATCACGATAATATCTTTGTGCTAGCTGGCCGCAGTTTTGATGAAGCATATCGTGTTCATTGTGGTGTCTAGTCCTCAAATTATACGTATAGTTCGTGCCAGCCAAGCGAGAATCTAGAACCACTATTTTTTGGTGAAGTATTTACTGTACAAACATGTGAGTATTCAACCAATTTCCCGTTTATCAAATCATACACTCTCGCGTCCCACTAATCGCGTAATCTAGCCTATGCCGTTTCTAAAACTCTCTCGTTTTCGGACCTTGGCAGATAACCAAGGCCGCAAGGCCTTTCCCGGACCCCCGTCCGTCGCCTGGACAGGATCCTGGCGTTCTCTACTCCCAGCCTGCGTCAACACAGACCCACGTCTTCTAGCCACGTCGGGTTTCTCCGCCAACCAAGGCGAGATCGTTCCGGGCAGCAGCAGGACGGCGCCCCGTACTCCAGGACTTCAGGATTCGTTGGCTATTAATCTCCATCGCATTAGTTTTAACTTTATTTTTGAATCTTAAGCTAGGCAATCCATCTACCGCGCTGAACCCAGATTTATTGCTGGTTTAATTGCTCTGTTCTACCTCGCGTCTCCGGGATTAAATTAGTAAAGGCCTATACGTATTTAACCCGCGTGCGATCGTACACTCAACCCTAAACCGCATAATTCTCCGTTCGGAAAATAAAAATCTACCGTAGTTATAAGCGGCTCGCAATCATACTTAAATTTATTTATCACGTTTTATACAACTGTTTCTGTTTTTTTCTTACTTTAAAAAATATAATATAAATCATATTTAAAATCTCCTATTACTTTTTCTTTGTATCTAGTTATCCTATGCTAGAGTGGGTTCGATTCTCACCAAGCATTCTTTTTAACAAGTGGCAGAAGCTGATTTTCTAATGCTACAATGGCGCCCGAATTAAAGGTAAATAAAACATATTATTATTCACTATAATCATATTGTTGTGTAATAATACCCATAAGCAATTTAATAATTTTTTTTTCATAGCACCGGTGTGGTGTGCCCTTTTAAGAGCACAATTTCTAATTCCTAGAGCAATTTTGTTTGTTTCAGGTGCGGTCGTTTTAAATAAAATCTCGGCAAGCCTAACTACAGAACAGTTCGCGCTGGTGCCTTGCTGCTGTTGGTGCTCCTATTACGTCTATCTAACCTTGTGCCTTTCATTTAATGACCAATTAATTAATGTGATGAAATACGATTGTATGATAATATATAATTTAATGTAATGTACTATGATGCAATTCAAAACTCTGTAACCAGATCGAATACCTTTTATCTCAGACTTTTTTTCATTTCCTCCCAACAAATATATTATTATTCCCCGAGTTTTATTCATCTCTCGTAATTAGTGTAGCTAGTTCCCCGTAGGTAACGTGTGTTTGAAGTATGAATGCGTAGGGACCACATCTAAGGTAAGCGTTTTTTTGATTGGTGATTTTGCTGAATGTCTAGTTTTTTCTTTTTCTCTTTAGCATTCAGCCCCATCCGTCTCTTTTGCTCGCCTTATTGTCGTTTTCTGTTTGTTCGCACGTCTATTACTCGTCGCCAAGGGTATGAATTAGGTACACACATATATTCCTATAGAAATACCCCATTCAAACAATTTTTTCAATAACTCACGTATCACATATCTATCTTGCTAAAATTCTATTTAAACATTAGTTTTGCGCTTAATTCTAGACCCCGCCGTCGAAACAAACCAAATATTCGCTCAGGAATAAATTTGCATTTTCAAACCGCGTAAATATTTATTTTTCCAAACTCAGTCCAAAAATAAAGGAGATCGCCCATTCACGTTAACCCGATTTTTTTTAAAAGGACAACGACCATTTTTCTACCAATACTTTTTCTCTCAAACGTTTTATCATTTAATAATTTTTTTGCCTCCGTGGGTTACCAACTCTAAATATGTCGGACGAAGAGCGATCCATTACCGAGACACCGATCTGTAGAAGCCCGATAATTTCGAGACCTCGCTCGATCCCGCCTAGAACGCCCAGGCCTTCAGCGTCGTCGGGCGTTCCTTCGCCTATCAAGACCGATGAATGTCCGCTCCACTATCGCAGGCAGGTTTCACTCTCGAAGTGGAAGCTCGACTTCTCCGGCGACTCTTGTGTCCGAGATTTCTTCGTCTCGATTGACGAACGTAAGGAGGCAGACGACATATCGGACGCTCAATTACTGAAACATTTCCACGAGGTATTATCAGGGGCCCCGCTTAAGTACTTCCGATCCATTCGCCATCCCGACCTCTCCTATCCCGACCTCAAAGAGTCCTTTCTAAGGACATTCGGCCCGATAAATTACGAATTTAGGACCGAACAGGATGTCAGGAATCTGAAGCAGAGATCTAACCAGTCAGTCAGAGATTTCGTCATCCAGGTTTCGTACCTGAACGACCAATTGTCTTTCCCCATTACTGAACCGAACTTATTACAGATTATAGTACATAACCTGCATCCCAGATATTACCCTTGCTTATCCGTTCACAAATTCGACACGTTGAATTCGCTCATCGAGATGGCTTCGCATTTCGAAAGTTTTCTTCCCGTTGCACATAAACCGGTATCGTCCGTTACACGTGAGACCCAGTTGTGTCCCAAGTGTGGCAAGGACGGTCATTCCTACCGTAACTGCCCTCATTTTCCGGGCATGCTTTGCTTCAGGTGTCGGACTCCAGGTGTCATAACTCGGGATTGTCCGAAATGTAACCCAAAAAATGCGTAAGCCACCGGCGTCACGCTTTCCGTACAGTGTCACCGGTGATAGCGAACGGTTCGTCGGATAACCGACCTTTTATCGAAATTTTGTTAGGTGATCGTCTGATCAAAGCCTTATTGGACTCAGGCGCGCAGATGTCGCTCATCAGCGATGCCTTGATCCAGGAATTATCTGTTCCATTAAATTTATACGACGCCTGTCCCCGCGTTATTTCTGCCAATAACTCGCCCATCGATATTTTAGGTACGGTTCACCTTCCAGTTAAATTCAATAATACGATTTTTTCTCATGAGTTTCTAGTAGCGCGCTCTATGTCTTCCTCAGTCATCTTGGGTATTGAATTTTGGAATAAGTTTGGTTTGACATCTGTCTTTAGTCAAGCATTCGATAAAAATATTAAAGGTAACATGTATCTCTCATCCGCTAGTCGTTCCCTTCCATCCGCTTCTTGCGTTAGCGAGCCACGATATATACATCCTCGTAACGTCTTATCACCCGATCAAGAGCGAAGTCTACAAAGAGTCATAGACGAGTTTGAAATAATCTCGTCTGACAAAATCGGACTCGGAAGAACCACATGGCTGTCGCATAAAATCAACACCACCGGACAGCCAATTAGGCAAAGGTTTTATCCGCTCTCACCCGTCAAATTAAAAATCCTCAACGACGAAGTTGACAAGATGCTAGAGTTAGGCGTTATTCGTCCATCCCGTTCTCCCTGGGCTAGTCCCGTTGTTATGGTCACGAAGAAGGACGGTTCGGTTCGTTTCTGCGTCGACAGTAGAAAGCTAAATAGCGTTACCATCAGAGACTCATATCCCCTCCCGCGCATTCAAGATATCCTTGATAATCTCCGTGGGGCGAGATACATAAGCTCTCTCGATTTTAGGAGTGCTTTTTGGCAGATACCTCTCGCCGACAACGATAGTTGTCAGAAGACTGCTTTCATAATCCCTCAACGCGGTTTATTTGAGTTCGTTAGAATGCCGTTTGGACTCACAAACGCAGCTCCCGAGATGCAACGTCTCACTGATATGATCGTAAATTTCGAATTTACCTCCACTAGCGACGATTGTGTTTTCGGTTACGTCGACGATTTGATCCTAATATCTAAGGATTTCCACAGCCATCTCGCCCTCCTCAAGAAGGTGTTGAACCGCCTCCAGGAAGCCGGTTTATCAATTAACCTAAAAAAATGCGAGTTCTGCAAGAGCGAACTCAAATATTTGGGGTACATTGTTAACGAAAAGGGTCTGCAAACTGACCCTGGCAAACTTGACGCTATTAGGGATTATCCTACTCCTACCTGTGCCAAGTCTCTGCGCGGCTTCATAGGAATGTGTTCCTATTACAGGCGTTTCGTAGACGGTTTTTCGTCCATAATCGCGCCACTCACCGCCTTGATCGGAAAAAGCAAAGGTCGAGATCCCATAATTTGGAATCAGGCTGCCGATCAAGCTTTTTCCAAGCTGAAAGAGGCGCTAATCAACACTCCTGTAATGGCTTGTCCGGATTTTTCCAAGCCGTTCTTTTTGCAGTGTGATGCCTCAGCGGTTGGTCTCGGTTCGGTTCTCTCACAAAAAACCGATGGTGTGGAGCATCCTATCGCTTATTATTCCCGCCTATTCTCCAAGGCGGAGCGAAATTATAGCACTACCGAACGCGAGCTTTTATCCGTTCTTGATTCTATAAAACATTTCCGGTGTTATTTAGATGGTATGAAGTTCTCGGTTATAACGGATCATATGGCTTTGAAATGGTTACTCACTTTAAATAACCCTTCTGGGCGCCTGGCCCGGTGGGCCACCGTCATATCCCAATACACTTTTGACATCGTTCATCGCAAGGGGTCGCAACACGTCGTCCCAGACGCACTTTCCAGGGTTTATGCCAGCCCTGTCTCGTTCGATCAGGGTCCCGAACATACTACGGACCGTTGGTATAAGAGGATTTATTTGGGCGCTCGAGATACGCCTCAGATGTTCCCCGATTACGCGATTCAGAACGGTGTCCTCTTGAGACGTATGCCTATCACCAGCCCTCTCTCATCTGACCCATGGCGCGTCGTATTGCCTTCAGAGAAAGTTCCACTCGCCATATGGGAAGTTCACAATGATTTCCCTTCAATACACCCTGGTGTCTTGAAATCTTACCTTAAGATCAAGGAACTTTTCTACTGGCCAAATATGTTTCGTGACGTCACGGAAACATTGAGTCAATGTGAGGTGTGCAAGGCCTATAAGATTTCTAACACTCAACCGCGCGGTCAGATGCTGTACCCGAAGGCCGTCTCCTCACCCTTACAGCTTATTTCTATTGACATCGTTGGCCCCCTTCCTATCGCCTTTTATGGCTATCGCTATATTTTATCCATGGTTGACGTATTTTCCAAGTATGTTTGGCTCGTTCCTTTAAAAAAGGTCGACGCTAATTCTGTTGTTAAGGCGCTGGAATCTGAGATATTTCTTAATTTCGGAGTCCCACGCGCCATTCTTTGCGATAATGCCACCGTTTTCCGTAGTAACCGATTGCTGAATTTCCTCAGGTCTTACCACATTGAATCTCCAATTTTTACTCCGTATTATACCCCACAGGCTAATACAGTTGAACGTTACAATCAAAGCGTTATTACATGTTTAAGCATCTTAGTCGGCGAAAATCAAAGAAATTGGTCAAAATTATTACCCAAGGTCAAATTATACCTCAACTCATGTATCAACTTAGCTACCGGTTTTACCCCAAACTTTCTTATGTTTGGTAGGGAAGTTATTATAGATCCGACTCGTGCACACGGACAGACTCAAGGCACCGATTTAGCCGAAAGTCGGTCTCAACACGCGTCAAACCTATCTTCCCTCGCACAAGTTTATTCTAGGGTCGCCGATAATCTTTCTCTTGCTTTCCTCCGAAATTCGAAAACATATAACGCCAACCGTTCCGCTATCACCCTCAACGTCGGTGACACGGTCTGGAGGAGGAATTTCTCCAGGTCTTCGGGATCTGATTATTTTTCCGGGAAGCTTGCTCCTCGCTTTGTGAAGTGTCGTGTGAGTAGAGTACTCTCCAGAACAACTTACCTCCTTCAAGATTGTGACTCCGTTCATTCCGGGTCATATCACATCAAAGATATTTTGAAATAACACCCCCATAATCTACATCAATCATCCTATTAGATTTCCTCTTTTCCAAAATTCGCTGTTTCTTTCTTTTCATCTCACCTATTTCCTTTCTCGGGCCCCTATCTAGCCAAGGGCCGAGGAAGTTCCCCTATTTTTCCCCCATGCGGGGACTCATTCATTCCATTCGCGGGAGGATTTTTGTCCCCCGTCCGTCAGTAGGTCTGAGGGCCGGGAGATTTCTCTTTCTTCCTCTCGCGATGCGAAACCTTTTTCTGTCCCCCCGTCATGGAGGAGTTCCCCATTCCTTTCGGGAAGGAATTTCCGTGTCCGGCACGCTTTTCACCCTTTCGTGGTGGAATCCCTTCTCGGTCTCTCCGTGGGACGAGGGCCGAGGAGACTCTCTTTCTCTGTCACGGAAGGGCTTTTTTCTTCTTCGCTTTTCGGAGGGTTTTTCTCTTTCCTGTTCTCACATTGGGCCCGTGAGTCAGGAAACCTTTTTTCCACGTGTTTTAAAGGGATTTCTCCTCAGTCCCCTGTTGGGCTGAGGGCCCAAGTTTTTTCCTGTGCTCACACTGAGCCGTGAGCCAGGAAATTTTCTTTTTTCACGTGTTTTTAAAGATATTTCCACCCCAGTCCCCTGTTGGACTGAGGGCCGAGGGATTCCCCTCTTTGTGTGTCCTCGCATACATCGTAGTCGTATGACCATGATCGACTGCAATGGCACATCAACCCCCTTTTTTACCCCCCCGTTTGCTGAGTGTGGGGATGTTTCTATCTTTCCTTTCGTTTGGGAGAGTCGTTCGCTTCTTTTACTATTTTATAGTCGTCGCGACGCCTTCCCCTTAACAAAAGGATGACTTTTACGATACGCAACCCTAACGTTCAAGTTTACTACAAAATGTGTTACAAACTCATTTTGAACCGCCGTTCTTATACGGCCTCATTTTCATTTCACTAACCTTTTTCTTCTTTCTGCATTGTGTCACCTCATCACACTGACATTGTCATTAAAAAAAAAAAACCAAAATAAAATAATGTTAATATAAGTTGTTTTGTGGTTTATTCTCCGATTTCTCGGTAAGTTTAACAATAATATAACATTTCCCAAAATTCTCTGTTTCTATACAATTCCGTAATCTGATGTAAATAACGAACATTACACACTACGCATATCGTATCTATTTATATCGTAATTTTTCTTTTCTTCGCTGACCAATACGCTATGAGCGACCTTCTCGTTAAGTTCCCTCTATCCCTCTTGGAACCTCTGGATTTGGTCGGAGAGGTAACTCATCGTTCATCATTGTTGACTCTCAACAACTTAATTTGTTAGTGAGTTTTGCTGTTAGGGACGAATAGGTTTGTGTTCGACCTCTAGGAGTTTCTTTGAGGTACTCCAACCCTCCTTACTATCACTCCTCTGATCAGACTCTAAGCACTCTATTTGCTGAAAGTCGGATCAGGAGGGATACCCTACAATTAGTGACATTAAAATACTGGTTTATAGCCCTTATTTTTGTAGGCTGGGGTATTATTTTTTCGGGACTTAGGTTTTTTTTCCTCTCGTAGCCTGGTCCTCCTCAGCTTATATTCGTTGATTACAACCTCTAGCCTCTTCTTTTATCAACATTGCCCTCTGAGCATGTGTCGATAATTAATTTTAACCTATACTTACATTCGCTTTTTACTTTAGTTTAGCTTCTTTATTTCATCTAGAGTCTCTTTTGCCATGGTATATAATCCTGTAAGCTATTTTAATTCTGTTAGGCTATAGTTTTTTTTTTTAGTCGTGCACTTAGATTATTTTTAGGTTTAGTGGACGCTGCCTGAGCTCGCGTCGAGAAGGTTTAGATCTGGAACGTTCCGTATTTACTCTTTGTCGAAGGCACTTTAGTAGGCGCTCCTTAGGTTAGTTATTTTAATCCTGGTTTAGTCTTGTTAGTCGTTAGTTGTCTTGTAAGTATTTCATTTTTACTCTGTTACTCAGGACTTCCCCTAGCCTGGTCTCGTCTCCTCTTCAACTGTCACCCCTATAGGGGAGACATAATTTTTTTCGGTTTTCCCTATAGGGATGTCAAGTGTCTTTAGTGACGACATCGTCTAGGGTTGTCAAAAATTTGTCGATAGGGTCGTGATTTTTATCGATGATGCCTTCCGTCTTTAGTGACGACATCGTTTAGGGTTGTCAAATTTTTTATCGATAGTATCGATAATTTTTTTTTTTGCTGGAAAGGGTGTATTGCAGCATTGCGCTGCCGTTCAAGCCTCTTTTGTAGTTGTAAAAGTTTCATAAACTATTATTTCTTTTAAAAATTTCGAATTGAGTACATTTTCAAATTTTGAATTCTATATCGTTCAAAGTAAAACAATTTTTTTGACTTGCGTCATTCTATTGTGAGCCGCTCTGGACGATACGTCATGGTATTAAATAATTTTTCTCTGCTTCAAGTGTCGTGTTTTCAGTTTGAGACGCGAATGTAAAAAGATCACGATAATATCTTTGTGCTAGCTGGCCGCAGTTTTGATGAAGCATATCGTGTTCATTGTGGTGTCTAGTCCTCAAATTATACGTATAGTTCGTGCCAGCCAAGCGAGAATCTAGAACCACTATTTTTTGGTGAAGTATTTACTGTACAAACATGTGAGTATTCAACCAATTTCCCGTTTATCAAATCATACACTCTCGCGTCCCACTAATCGCGTAATCTAGCCTATGCCGTTTCTAAAACTCTCTCGTTTTCGGACCTTGGCAGATAACCAAGGCCGCAAGGCCTTTCCCGGACCCCCGTCCGTCGCCTGGACAGGATCCTGGCGTTCTCTACTCCCAGCCTGCGTCAACACAGACCCACGTCTTCTAGCCACGTCGGGTTTCTCCGCCAACCAAGGCGAGATCGTTCCGGGCAGCAGCAGGACGGCGCCCCGTACTCCAGGACTTCAGGATTCGTTGGCTATTAATCTCCATCGCATTAGTTTTAACTTTATTTTTGAATCTTAAGCTAGGCAATCCATCTACCGCGCTGAACCCAGATTTATTGCTGGTTTAATTGCTCTGTTCTACCTCGCGTCTCCGGGATTAAATTAGTAAAGGCCTATACGTATTTAACCCGCGTGCGATCGTACACTCAACCCTAAACCGCATAATTCTCCGTTCGGAAAATAAAAATCTACCGTAGTTATAAGCGGCTCGCAATCATACTTAAATTTATTTATCACGTTTTATACAACTGTTTCTGTTTTTTTCTTACTTTAAAAAATATAATATAAATCATATTTAAAATCTCCTATTACTTTTTCTTTGTATCTAGTTATCCTATGCTAGAGTGGGTTCGATTCTCACCAAGCATTCTTTTTAACAAGTGGCAGAAGCTGATCTTCTAATGCTACAGTATGCATTATAAATATCATTATCACTAAATAAAATCCCCCTACCCATATAAACTCTTATAATACCCCCCCCCCCCCCCCCTCACTTGCCCTACCCAACTGAAATCAAGTAAGTCAAGTCGAGTCGATATCGATATCGAAATCGAATCGAAATTGAACCTGAGTCCCCAAAATTTTAAAAAGACCCCATATCTCGGGAACGGCTGGAGATAGATTATTTTTGACAAAATTTTCCCCCCCCTCGTTACTCCCCCTCTCACCCTGAGTTCTGATCAGGATAGCAACAAAAAATCCCCCCTTTTTTACCTTCCCCCCATATTTTATTTATTTTATAAAAAATTTTTTTTGGTTCCCTTTTTAAATTGTAAGCAATTAAAACCACCCTACCAGTACCCTATACGACCCCCCTCTCCCCCCCCCCCCTTTTTTATTCACTCTATCCCCTCCTAAGAATAAACGTCCATTATAATTTTCGAACCACTAGAGATATTTAAATTCTGATTTTGACTATTTCATTGTGACCCCCGCGACATACCTTCCCCCCCCACTCAGGTTTTCCTCACCCCCCCGGGTTCTAACTTCGGAACCGGAAATCATAGACCCCACAAAATTGGTGTCTCTGTAATTGGGAAGACGAGACCTCTCTTTTGGCCCCAACGAAACCACCGAAATACGCCCCCCTTTTCAAGCAAACCACTTATTTTTTATTAATTTGTTTTTATTTCTTCTTTGTTGAGGGCGGATTGAGTGGTCAGATACTGTTAGAATAAGGACATATAGCAGCACTATTGTGCTACTATATTTTAAGATAAGATTAGATTTAGTTATTTGGTTTTGACTTTTGACGAAAGTGACCGCATTCTCGCAGGAGAAGCATTTTAATAATTAAAAGACAGAATTCCCTCGAATCCAATTTCATACACAAAAAGGGGTACTCTTTACAATACCCCTTTACACTTTTACACACAATCGGGGTACTCTTTACAATACCCCCTTTTTGACGCTATACTAATCCCTATATATTAAAATGAGCGGAATGGGCATCCGTACGCCTGTTAAGAGAGCAGCAGTAGCAAACTCAGGTAACAAAAGCCCACGGAACGCTTTCCGTATGCTTTTGTTGCCTGAGGAGGCAGGGCCTTCGACGCAGAGCGTTGGAAGGAGTGATGGTGAACGGGAGGTGGGTAAAGTCGATAACAAGGGCACTTCGCAGAAGACGCCAGTCAAAACGACACCGGTGACGGCAAGAGGATCAGTGTCTTTTGAGATCGGGAGCCCGCCTGCCCAAAAAAGCAGAGTTGCCGAAGCCAGGATCTGCCTCAACAAAATTAAGACCTACATGACCACCTCCAAGACCACAAAAAATGAAATTAAGGTAGAGGTAAAGGCACAGGCGGATCGGCTCTATCTGCTCATTAAAGAGTCAGAACAAGAGAAAGGACGAGAACCCCCGACTAAAAAGACCCTTAAAAACAAGGGGATCCAAGTCCAGGAGGAGCACAAGGCTGAAGAAACCCCCTCCCTGTCCTCAGTGGCTATCAGAGAGGTCGAGACAGACTCACTCAGGAAGGCTCTAGAAGAGCATAGCCGGAACCTGGCTGTAAATAGTGAGAAGATGGACAGGCTGAAAGAGGCACTACAGGCTAGCCAAAACAATATGGAGAAGTTCTCTTACGCTAGCGTAGCGGCAAGTCGGCCCTCCAACCAAGCTCCCAAACAAACTGCACTACATTCCATCGTAGTGACGGCCAGGGATGAAATGGAAACGGGAGAGCAAGTTCTGGACAGGATCAGGAAAGTTGTAAACGCCAAGGAAGGGGGGATAGCAGTGGAGAAAGTAAGGAAGGCGAAAGACAGAAAGGTCATCGTGGGCTGTCGTACTGAGGAAGAAAGAAGAAAGTTAAGGGAAAGGATTGGGAAAGCACCTGAGCTGGAAGTTCAAGATATTGTCAACAGAAATCCACAGGTCGTGCTAAAGGACGTGATGCAGTATAATAGCAACGAGGAGATAATAAAGGCCCTCAAAAAGCAGAACGAGTTCATTTTTAAAGAACTGGAAGACGAACAGAGCAAGGTGGAATTCCTCTATAGGAAACGGACAAGAAACCCGCACACGGGACACGTAGTGTTGAGGGTCGCCACAGAGGTCTGGAGGCGCATGCTTGAGGTCGGGGCGGTGCATGTGGACCTACAGCGGGTAAGGGTCGAAGACCAGTCCCCGCTTGTCCAGTGCTCGCTCTGCCTCGCTTATGGACACAGTCGTCGACTATGCACAGAAACCATAGCAAAATGCGTCCACTGTGGCGGACCTCACATGAAGACTGAGTGTACGGTTTGGAGTGCTGGTCTACCACCGACCTGCTGCAACTGCACACGTGCCAATTTTGAGCAAGCAGACCATCATGCCTTCAGCTCAGAGTGCATGGTAAGGAGAAGATGGGACGCAATAGCCCGATCAACAATAGCGTATTGCTAAGGGCACCTCGGAGACTCCTGTCCAACAACACGCAAGACCATACCGCGTGGCCCAAGCAAACTTGCAACGCAAGGAACTGGCTACCACCGAACTCTTCTTAGAAGCCAGTCAACGGAAAATCGCGTGGGCACTGATCCAGGAACCGTATGTGGGGGGGTCAAGAAGTATGAAGAGCTACCGTGGGGCGAGAATCTTCCAGTGCGAGATCGATGGAAGTGGGAGGGTTAAGGCGGCGATTGCCGTCTTTGATCATGACTTGGATGTCATACCCTACCCAAAACTCACCACAAACAACATCGTTGTGGTGGGGATCCGGACCAAAGCCTGGGAAATCGCAGTAGTCTCCTACTACTTTGAACCAGACAAACCCATAGGGCCATACCTGCATCACATAACCCAGATTAAAGCGGAAGTAGCATCTGGCAAAATTTTGATAGGTGGCGACGCGAACGCGAAAAGTGCCTGGTGGGGCAGCATCATTGAGGACCCCAGGGGCGAGGAAATGTCTGGGACCCTGGAAGAATTGGAGCTTCAGGTGCTGAACACTGGTGATACTCCCACTTTTGATACTATCAGAGGTGGTAGGGTGTTTAGAAGCCATGTGGACGTCACGGCCTGTTCGCTTGACCTTTTTGACCTGGTGGACGGCTGGCGGGTTGATACAGGAGCAACATCCTCGGACCATAACACGATTTTCTTCGATTTAAAAATTAAAAGGGAAGCGGGGGTAAATATCCGTAGGACAACAAGAAAATTCAATACCCGAAAAGCGGATTGGGAAGCTTTTAAAATTAGTCTTGGGGAACTTAAAATTGAACATAACATAAATTTAGATAGAATAAAGGAAATAAATAGTAAGGGAAAACTAGAGGAATTATTAGAAAAATATGTAAATATAATAGTAGAAGCATGCAATAACGCCATCCCAAAAGCATGTAGTCAAGTTAAACTCACCTGTCCGTGGTGGTCCGAGGAGCTCGCTGCGAAGAAGAAAGAGGTAGCCACTAAAAAGAACCGCATCCGCAACGCTGCACCGGTCCGGCGAGCGATGGTCATCGACGAGTACCTGAAAGCCAAAGAGGAATATGAGATGCAAGCAAAGAATGCCCTTACCGCTAGTTGGAAGGAGTTCTGCCGGAAGCAGGACCGGGAAGGGGTTTGGGAGGGAATCTACAGGATTATCGGTAGGACCGCCAGAAGGCAGGAAGAACTGACCCTATGCAGCGATGGTGCATTCCTTAATCCAAGAGAATCGGCCGCCCTACTCGCAGATACGTTCTACCCTAAGGATAGAGTAGATGAGGACAACGCTGACCACAGGCGAATAAGAGAAGCGGCCAGTCGAGTAAATGACTGGGTCTATGATGAATATCATGACCCACCATTTACGTCGCTGGAGCTGAGGTCCGCCGTGGCAGGTTTTAATCCCAAGAAAGCACCGGGAGGAGATGGACTTACATCCGATATCTGCAGTCGAGCGATCCACCAGGACCCGGAAGCGTTCCTTGCCCTTTACAATAAGTGCCTTGAATTGGCACACTTCTCGAACATTTGGAAGGAGGCCACGGTCGTGGTCCTCAGAAAACCGGGCAAGGACAACTACATGAGCCCCAAAGCATACAGACCAATAGGTCTATTGCCGGTTCTGGGGAAGGTCCTGGAGAGGATGATAGTAGCACGAGTTAAATGGCAGCTCGTACCGAGGCTCAGTACTCGACAGTTTGGCTTTATGCCCCAGAGGAGCACCGAGGACGCCCTCTATACGCTAATGGAGCATGTACGAGAGAAGTTGAGGCTGAAAAAGCTAATTGTCTTGGTGTCATTGGATATAGAGGGCGCCTTCGACAGCGCTTGGTGGCCAGCCATTAGAGTCAGGCTGGCTGAGGAAAAGTGCCCGGTGAACATCAGGAGGCTGCTTGATAGCTATCTCGACAGTAGGAAGGTCAGGGTCCGTTATGCCGGGGAGGAATGCACAAGAGAGACCGACAAGGGCTGTGTTCAGGGGTCAATTGGCGGTCCAATCCTGTGGAATCTCCTTCTAGACCCATTACTGCAGGACCTGGAACGGGGCGGGAACTTCGTGCAGGCGTTCGCGGATGACATCGTCTTGGTCGTGGATGGGGACACGGCGACCGAAGTTTCGAGATCTGCCAATGCAGCCCTCGCCCGTGTTCAGAGTTGGGGCGTCAGAAATAAACTGAAGTTCGCACCGCACAAAACTTGTGCGATGGTTGTAACCAACAAGCTTAAGTACGACACCCCAAATCTGAGCATGGCCGGGGTCGACATCGGTATGGTCAAGAAGATGAAGTTGCTTGGTCTCACCATAGACGAAAAGCTCACTTTCAACGAGCACACCGCGAACGTCTGCAAGAGGGCAGCAGACATTTACAAACAGCTGTCCCGCGCCGCTAAAGTGAGTTGGGGATTAAATGCGGAAGTCATACACACAATTTACACTGCAACAATTGAGCCCATAGTCACGTACGCGGCTTGCGCCTGGGCTCCCGCTGCAAAAAAGCTGGGTATACGGAAGAAGCTAGGCTCTGTCCAACGAGGATTCGTCCAGAAGCTCTGCAAGTCTTACCGTACTGTCTCTCTGAACTCGGCACTTGTACTATCTGGGATACTACCTCTAGACCTGCGCATACAAGAGGCAGCCGCCATGTATGAGGCTAGGAGAGGGTCATCCAGATTTGTGCCAGGAGATAGGGAGATTGAGAGCATGGTAAGATTTGCAAAAGCCCCTCATCCAGCTTCACAAATGCCCCTGGAGTTCATGTGCCTGACAGACCAACAGCTGCTAGACAGTAATAATGTGCAGGCTGTGAGAATTTTCACGGACGGCAGTAAGATTGAGGGGAAGGTTGGAGCCGCATTGTCCCTATGGGATAATGAAGGCGAAGTCCAGAACCTCAAGCTTGGCCTCGCCGCGTACTGCACAGTCTATCAGGCGGAACTCTTGGCCATTTGTAAGGCCACGGACGTGATCCTCAAGCGCAAGGAGGCGAGCTATGGTTTGTACAGCGACTCCATGTCTGCATTACAGACGCTTGCAAACCATAGCTCTCTTCATCCCCTGGCAGTACGAGCGCGCGCCAACTTGGTTCAAGCCCTGAGCCAAAGCAAAGCTGTGTCCTTGTTTTGGGTCAAGGCCCACGTGGGCCTGCCGGGGAATGAGCGTGCAGACGAGTTAGCAAAGGAGGCAGCATTGTCGTCACGGAGGAAGCCGGACTATGACCTTTGTCCGATTTCATTCATCAAGCGACAGATCCGTTGGGAATCGCTTGAGGAATGGAATCGGAGATATGTGTCGGGCGAGACGGCCTCTGTGACGAAAATGTTTCTTCCGGACGCTATAGCGGCTTTCCGTATTATACAACAGGTGCGGCCAACAGGTGTTCTCACGCAGGTTTTGACGGGGCATGGTGGATTCTCCGAATACTTGAACCGCTTCAAGTGTAAGGAGAGTCCAGCATGCCTCTGCGATCCAGGCGTGGTAGAGACTGTCCAGCACATAATTGTAGATTGCCCGATTTTTACCAGGGAACGCTACCAACTAGAAAGTGAGCTGGACATGAAACTTACAATCGAGAACGTCTATGGGTTCATGTCTAAGAAAACGAGGGAAAGGTTCCTAATGTACTGCATAAATGTGGCCACCACAGTCATTGCACGAAACCGAAGTTGAAGCGGCACTATGCTTCACTATTATTGTAATAATATCAGCTTAGAAGCATAGTAAATAGCACGCACAAAACTGTAATGACAAGTAGTATATTAAGATAGTACCTAAGTAGATGTGTAAGATTTGTTTGTATAAACTGCATTTTTGTGTTATTTGTTTTTTATCCCTATTGTACAGTAAATAAAGTCTGCTCATACACTAGTTAAATAAAGTGGGAGTCCCACCCACAGTCTGTATGACGATGAAAGCAAGAAAGATATAGTATGAGGAATGAAAGTACGAGAGGCACAAAAGAGAGAATAGAATGAATGAGGTTGAGAAATATAGTAGGCGCCAATCATGTTGGCGGGATTAGTATTAAGAGAAAAAAAAAAAAAAAAAAAAAAAAAAAAAAAACCTAACCTAACCTAACCTAACCTAACCTAACCTAACCTAACCTAACCTAACCTAACCTAACCTAACCTAACCTAACCTAACCTAACCTAACCTAACCTAACCTAACCTAACCTAACCTAACCTAACCTAACCTAACCTAACCTTTTTTTTTTTTTTTTTTTTTCTCGGGGTGGAAATCCTCATGGATGTCCTCCGCCCTGGGGTGGGCGAAGGGGTCTGTCAGACTCTTACTGACTAAAACCACCCCGGTGTTCCCTCGCACACTTGCGTCGGGGGGCTGCGGGAGCAAATTGCGACTTCCGCTGCCCCGGACTGGTGACGGCCCGCACTCTGCGGGCCCCGTCCCGTAGGGGGAGTGAGGTGTGCAAACTCCCCCCGTTACGTCTTAGAGTGGCGCGCGTGGAACACTACGCGCCGCCATCTCAGGTCCTGTGTGATGGGGGGCGACGGATGTCCCCGGATCCGTCGCCCCTGGACCCATTTAGGGGGGCTGGAAGAGGGCGTTATCCGCCCTCCGCCGACGCCCGGTGCGCCTGCTGCGGGCCGGGTGAGTGGACGAGATCTCCCTCTCCCTTTCCGCAGCCTCCTTCTGCGAGATGACTGTCTCGCAGAAGGAAACCACCGCGTCCCACGACTCGGCACTCCCGACCATCGAACGAACGACGGCCGGCAGTGACAAGTCGGCTCCAACTTCTGAAACGAGGGCACGGCGCGGCTCCTCCCACGCGGCACACTCTGCCAATGTATGCCGCGCCGTGTCCTCCCGACAATGGACGCAGTGGTGACACCGAGCGTCCGGCTCCCTGTTTATGCGACACAGGTACTTCCCGAAGCAGCCATGCCCCGAGAGCACCTGCGTCACCCGAAACGACAGGGAGCCGTGCCTCCTCCCGAGCCAGTCGTCGAGCACCGGCCGGACCGCCTCGATGGTGACGAGGCCGGCGGTGGGGCGTGAAAGCCTTTCCCGCCATTCCGCCACCAGGACCTCGCGAAGCTGAGACCGACGCAGCTCCATGTGTCGCTGCATCGGTCGCTCGCCCCGCGCTGTGGCTTCCTCGCGCCACCGATGAAGTGACGCGAGCACCTTCGCCTCCAGGTCCCAGGGCGGGGATCCGGCCAGTGCACAAGCCGCCTCGTAGGAGATCGTGCGATACCCCCTGATGACTCTGACGGCCATCGCTCTCTGCGGCTTACGCAATACAGCGATGCTACCGGCCGTCAGGTCAGCCGCCCAGATCGGGGCCCCGTAAAGGGCCATCGACCGCACGATCCCCACGTAGAGCCGCCTACAAGCGGCGCTCGGGCCCCCCAGATTGGGAAGCAGCGTTGACAGCGCCCCAGCAGCACCCAGCAACTTGGGCGCCAACCGTCGGAAGTGGGGCCCGAAGTCCCACCGGCTGTCGAGCACCAATCCTAAGTACTTCATGGTAGACTCGACAGCGATCCGAGTCCCCCCGACCACGATATGTGAGCCGGGTCGCGGCGCCCGCCGGGGGCCATGAAATACCATGGCCTCCGACTTACTAAGGGCCACCTCCAGGCCTAGGCGACGTATGCGGCTCACTACCTGTGAGACCGCAGCCGTCGCGCGCAACGCTGCCTCCCTGTGCGATCTCCCCCGGGCAGTGACCAGCGTGTCATCCGCATAACACGTCAGGTCTACCCCCGGGCCGAGCTCGCCCCTCAGCACCCAGTCGTACCCGATGTTCCACAGGAGCGGGCCTACAACCGAGCCCTGCGGAACACCGCACGACATGCGGCGCTGGTTTCCACCATCACGCCCCATGTAGGTGACACACCTCTCCGACAGATAAGCCCCAATGATGTGGCGGAGGTAGGGAGGCACCCCATGATAGCGCAGTGCCTCCCGAATACAACTCCAGGGCAGGGTGTTGAAGGCGTTGGAGATGTCCAAGGACACTGCCAACATCACCCCGCCCCGGGACACCGCTTCCTCCGCCAGGACTCTAACCCGCGACACAGCGTGGATCGTGGAGCGCCCATGCCGAAACCCGAACTGACTGTCGTCCAGGTCCGGCCCCTCTCTGCACAAGTGGCCGACGAGGCGGGCTGCGATTATACGCTCAAACAACTTTCCCACCTCGTCAAGCAGTACTATGGGCCGGTACGCGGATGGTGAGTCCGCAGGGCGCCCCGCCTTCCTGAGCAGGACCAGACGACCAGACTTCCACAGAGTGGGAAACTGGCCCCGCTCAAGGCACGCCGTGTAGAGTCCTCTTAGTTGGGGCTCAAGCTCCTTCAGAGCGAGGGCCAACACGCAGCCGTGGATCCCGTCGGGCCCCGGAGCCACGTTCTTGGCCCGGAGCCGCATCACGGCTGCCCTCATCTCTGCCTGTGTCACCTCTGGGACACTGATGGCGTTCTCCTCCTCTGTAGACTCTGCGGCTGTGGGCAAAACCATCGGCGGCGGAGTATGCTCCGCTGTTGCCGGGAAGAGGGCTGCGACCACCTCCTCCAGCAGCTCGGGTTGAAGACTCTCAGTAAGTGGGGGCGCCGCGGCTCGAAGTTTCCCTCGGACCGCGCGATAAGGGCGCCCCCACGGATCCCCATCTAGAGTCTCCAACATCTCCTCCCTGGCTCGCGTCCTCGACTCGCCGATGGCCAGCCACAGAGCCTCCTTAGCCGCGCGGTACACCTCATACAGCGCGGCTTCTTCGTCAGGATCCCGGCGACGTCTCCTCCGGTATCGGGTGTACGAGCGTCTAACCGCCACGCACGCGACGCGCAGCTGCGCGATCTCGGCGGTCCACCAGTACACCTGGCGCCTAGCGGACTGTGCGTGGACCCGGGGCATGGACGCGTCGCACATTTGCGTCATCGCCCCGCGGAACCACAGCGCCTCCTGCTCGACGTCGACGGGTCCGTTCATTGCCGACTCCCGGACCCAGGCCTGGATAATAGCGGCCTCCTCGAGAAGCTCCCTGTCGATGCGCTTACGCGCCCAGCGCGGACCGTCCGTTCGCGGGGCCGGTGGACCGCGGCCGCCGGTGGTCTGGGCGGAGACGTCGAAGCGGATGTATCGGTGATCCGACAACGTCTCCACCTCCACGGCGACACGCCAGTCGCGGACACGGCTCGCGACAGCGGGGCTGGCGAACGAGACGTCCACTATAGACCCGCCCCGCTGCCGCACGCACGTGTGAACCGAGCCCCGGTTTAGAACGGTCAAGCCAGTCGTGACCGCCCACTCCTCCAGCACCTCGCCCCTAGCATCGGTCACAGGGGATCCCCACGCCACAGACTTGGCGTTGAGATCCCCCAGCAACAGCACCGGGCGAGGGTGTAGTCGGCCCACGACGGCGCCCAACTCGACAAGGAACCTCTCGAAGTCGGCGAGACTCTTGTTGGGCGAAAAGTACGCCCCAACCGTGCCAATGCCGTCCGCGAGGGCGGCTACCCAGCCATGACCTCGGGACGGGTTGACAAGAGCCCCGCCAATGATGGCCACCAAACCATCCAAGTCTCCCACCCAGTTATCCCTGGGGGGGACAAAATACGGTTCGGCGACCACAGCCACGTGGATCGACCACTCTGCCATACTCTGGAGCAAGAGATCCTGAGCTCTAGCAGAGTGGTTGATATTCGCCTGGAGGAAATGGAATTGTGCCATCACTGGCATTCCATTACCTCGGCATCACCTCCTTCCCTGGGTCGGGAGTCGACCGGCTGGGTGCTAGTCTGTAAGGGGGGTGCAGTTCCCCCGACAGCCTTAGTCCATCTTTGGCTGCGCTTTTTGGGTGCGCCACAAGCTTTCCCACCTATTTTGTGCCCAGCGGACTTCCCTGCAGCTGCACAAAGACTGCAATTTGGTTCCGCCGAGCACTGGGCCGCCTTATGGCCAGGCTGACTGCAGCGATAGCAGAGCCCACTGCGGTCTATATCAGCAGTGCATTGTGCTTTGACATGCCCTTTTTCCATGCAACGGTAGCACTGCATGACCCTAGGTGGCAGGAGCTTTGCGCCCGCTGACACCCATCCTACCAGTAGGCGTCTCCCATCGGTGACCCGTTTCGCTGCCGCTACTGGGCAACGCACCCAAATCGTACCCAGCCCGTCAGCGCCAAAGCTGATATCACCCGCCTTTACATTTTCAGGCGGGCACCCGCCGCTTTGGGCTATGGCTGCCACTACCTCCTCTGAAGTAACCGAATCGTCCAGCCCACTAACGCGCAATTCAGCCGTTTTAATGGGCCTTGCCACCCGGGCTACCTCCGGATCGAGCACCTCCCGCAGCTTGGCGGCAAGAGCGTCTGCCCTTTCGTCACTACCGATGCCCGAAAGTTCATACATTTTGGCACCCGTGGCTGCCGTTTTAAATCGGAAGCCAGCCGGAGTGCCAAAATCGCCGAAAGACAGCTTCTTTCTTGCCGCCGCCAGAACTTCCGCATATTTTACGCCCCTTTTTTCAGCTTCGGGCTGTAGTGTGACCACAACAGCCGCAGAGCGAGGGACGTGGATCTTGGGCGTTTTCTGGCCATCCTTGGCGGCCCGTCCTGTCAATCCCGGCGCTGTCTTGCCCTTGGCACGCTTCCTTCTTCTCTTTTTGCGGCCGACGACCGTCGTCCATGCGTTGGAACCGGCCAACGGTGTCGCGGCAGGTTGCGTCTCCACGGACTTTTGGGTCTTAGAGGGCTTTTTAGCCTCCTCCACTCGCTTTTTGGCCACCCCCGCAGGCTTCTTGTTCCCAGGCGCGGCTGTCGGCGGCGCAGCCGGTGGCGCAGCTGGCGGCGCAGCCGGTGGCGCAGCTGGCGGCGCAGCCGCCCGGGAGGCGGGTATGGACGAACCCTCCGCGGGCTTTTTGTTCCTCTTCCCGGACCAGCTCGACTCAGCCGCCGCGCTTGTTGCCGGTTGTCCTTCATTCCTCCGCTTGTCCGCAGCGAGCGGTGGGCGGAGATTTGGAGCCGGTGGGAGCCTCGCCTTCATCTCCTCCAGTTGGGCACTCACCATCTTCCCACACTGCATCATGCAGATGCGCGCGATCTTTTCGATCTCCGCATCCGCAATTGCAGGTGTCGAAGACGGGACCAGCGTCGACAGCGTCACGATAGAGGAGGAGCCGGCTGCCGCAGGAGCTGCACTCTGGGCGGCAACCTGCCGCTTGAGGTCCTCCAGCTCGGATCGGAGACGGCCATTCTCCTCCCATAACTTCGCTGTTTCCTCCGTGCTAGTGCGATTAAGGAGGACCTCAACCGCCTCCCTAATACCGTCCGCCGCCTCTTTAAGAGCACGCGTGAAAGTGCCCTTCAGATTGCCCGACTTAGTGGCAACCTTCAGGACGATATCCACACCATCCAAAACTTGGCGACTAAGCGCCACCGCCGTTACGCTCTCGTCGTCAGCCATGCGAGCAGAGCGCCGCTCTCGGGCCTGTCGGGCCAACTCGCTGACTTCGTCAGCCGCGACAGTCTTTTGCTGCGACCTCTTTGCAGCATTGGCCTCCGCTCTATTGGATCCCAGCAGGGAGATAGTGGAGCCTCCCCCAAGGTCCGCCACCGTGGGCTCAAAGACCACTCGCTGGGACCCCGAGTCACTTCCTCCGCTGGGTATCGGCGTGTCGGGGCGTTTAAGAAACCGCCCCCGAAAGTCACGCGACGTCGCAGACCCTGCACCAGTTGCGCGACCTCGCCCTCTCTTGTTCTTAGGCACTTTTGGTGCCGGAAGGTTCTCTTCGCTAGAAGATAACCCCGCGTGCTCCTCTACCTCCTTGCGCGCGTGCGTCCTCCAAAATTTGGAAGCACGCTCAACCCCCTTCCCTTTCGTCCGCGAGCGCTTTGAGCTTACGCTCGCCGCACTCATCCTGTCAGATGTGGTATCAGAATCTGACACCACACCCACACCCATTTGCTCGACCAACACGATCGGCAATTCTTTTATTGTTTTTTGTGTATTTTTTTCTTCCATAATGAATCCCACGAGTAGATATAGGTACTACATGTCCACCGGGCAGAGCCTAGATACCCGGTAAGCCTACATACTACAGAGTGCGGCAGGTGCTCTGTAGGGGAAGCGCTCGCGACTGGACTCCCTCCAGCCATTCATCCTCTCACCGCGCTTCAAAGCTTAGGATTGGGTGGTTTTTTATCTTAGAGGTAGCCTTCCTCTGGGCCAGGCAGTTAAGCCAAGCCCCCGGCAGCGGCATTAGACATGCCTCCGTTCGCTGTCCGGCCAAACCGACTCAGCGAACCCACCGAAAGTTCTCTCGTTGAAGACTACTCCTCAACGAGAGAAACACGCGCCGCTTTGGTGCGCCTGCACCGCAGTGGCATGGTCACGTCATCTGTCGATCGACTATCGTCGATCGATCAGGAGCGACCCCGTCCCGGTATCTCTCTTAGTCTGGTCTCTCACTTGGGCCTTTCCGGCATGAGTAACTCTACCGGCAAAGCCCCAAGATCATTGAGACGCACAAGCCCCACCACGACGACAACGTGGAGACACATTCGGTGGGGAACCTAACCTAACCTAACCTAACCTAACCTTTTTTTTTTTTTTTTTTCTCGGGGTGGAAATCCTCATGGATGTCCTCCGCCCTGGGGTGGGCGAAGGGGTCTGTCAGACTCTTACTGACTAAAACCACCCCGGTGTTCCCTCGCACACTTGCGTCGGGGGGCTGCGGGAGCAAATTGCGACTTCCGCTGCCCCGGACTGGTGACGGCCCGCACTCTGCGGGCCCCGCCCCGTAGGGGGAGTGAGGTGTGCAAACTCCCCCCGTTACGTCTTAGAGTGGCGCGCGTGGAACACTACGCGCCGCCATCTCGGGTCCTGTGTGATGGGGGGCGACGGATGTCCCCGAATCCGTCGCCCCTGGACCCATTTAGGGGGGCTGGAAGAGGGCGTTATCCGCCCTCCGCCGACGCCCGGTGCGCCTGCTGCGGGCCGGGTGAGTGGACGAGATCTCCCTCTCCCTTTCCGCAGCCTCCTTCTGCGAGATGACTGTCTTGCAGAAGGAAACCACCGCGTCCCACGACTCGGCACTCCCGACCATCGAACGAACGACGGCCGGCAGTGACAAGTCGGCTCCAACTTCTGAAACGAGGGCGCGGCGCGGCTCCTCCCACGCGGCACACTCTGCCAATGTATGCCGCGCCGTGTCCTCCCGACAATGGACGCAGTGGTGACACCGAGCGTCCGGCTCCCTGTTTATGCGACACAGGTACTTCCCGAAGCAGCCATGCCCCGAGAGCACCTGCGTCACCCGAAACGACAGGGAGCCGTGCCTCCTCCCGAGCCAGTCGTCGAGCACCGGCCGGACCGCCTCGATGGTGACGAGGCCGGCGGTGGGGCGTGAAAGCCTTTCCCGCCATTCCGCCACCAGGACCTCGCGAAGCTGAGACCGACGCAGCTCCATGTGTCGCTGCATCGGTCGCTCGCCCCGCGCTGTGGCTTCCTCGCGCCACCGATGAAGTGACGCGAGCACCTTCGCCTCCAGGTCCCAGGGCGGGGATCCGGCCAGTGCACAAGCCGCCTCGTAGGAGATCGTGCGATACCCCCTGATGACTCTGACGGCCATCGCTCTCTGCGGCTTACGCAATACAGCGATGCTACCGGCCGTCAGGTCAGCCGCCCAGATAGGGGCCCCGTAAAGGGCCATCGACCGCACGATCCCCACGTAGAGCCGCCTACAAGCGGCGCTCGGGCCCCCCAGATTGGGAAGCAGCGTTGACAGCGCCCCAGCTGCACCCAGCAACTTGGGCGCCAACCGTCGGAAGTGGGGCCCGAAGTCCCACCGGCTGTCGAGCACCAATCCTAGGTACTTCATGGTAGACTCGACAGCGATCCGAGTCCCCCCGACCACGATATGTGAGCCGGGTGGCGGCGCCCGCCGGGGGCCATGAAACACCATAGCCTCCGACTTACTAAGGGCCACCTCCAGACCTAGGCGACGTATGCGGCTCACCACCTGTGAGACCGCAGCCGTCGCGCGCAACGCTGCCTCCCTGTGCGAGCTCCCCCGGGCAGTGACCAGCGTGTCATCCGCATAACACGTCAGGTCTACCCCCGGGCCGTGCTCGCCCCTCAGCACCCAGTCGTACCCGATGTTCCACAGGAGCGGGCCTACAACCGAACCCTGCGGAACACCGCACGACATGCGGCGCTGGTTTCCACCATCACGTCCCATGTAGGTGACACACCTCTCTGACAAATAAGCCCCAACGATGTGGCGGAGGTAGGGAGGCACCCCATGATACCGCAGTGCCTCCCGAATACAACTCCAGGGCAGGGTGTTGAAGGCGTTGGAGATGTCCAAGGACACCGCCAACATCACCCCGCCCCGGGACACCGCTTCCTCCGCCAGGACTCTAACCCGCGACACAGCGTGGATCGTAGAGCGCCCATGCCGAAACCCGAACTGGCTGTCGTCCAGGTCCGGCCCCTCTCTGCACAAGTGGCCGACGAGGCGGGCTGCGATTATCCGCTCGAACAGCTTGCCCACCTCGTCAAGCAGCACTATGGGCCGGTACGCGGATGGTGAGTCCGCAGGGCGCCCCGCCTTCCTGAGCAGGACCAGACGACCAGACTTCCACAGAGTGGGAAACTGGCCCTGCTCGAGGCACGCCGTGTAGAGTCCTCTCAGTTGGGGCTCAAGCTCCTTCAGAGCGAGGGCTAACACGCAGCCGTGGATCCCGTCGGGCCCCGGAGCCACGTTCTTGGCCCGGAGCCGCATCACGGCTGCCCTCATCTCTGCCTGTGTCACCTCTGGGACGCTGATGGCGTTCTCCTCCTCTGTAGGCTCTGCGGCTGTGGGCAAAACCATCGGCGGCGGAGTATGCTCCGCTGTTGCCGGGAAGAGGGCTGCGACCACCTCCTCCAGCAGCTCGGGTTGGAGACTCTCAGTAAGTGGGGGTGCCGCGGCTCGAAGTTTCCCTCGCACCGCGCGATAAGGGCGCCCCCACGGATCCCCATCTAGAGTCTCCAACATCTCCTCCCTGGCAACCTAACCTAACCTAACCTAACCTAACCTAACCTAACCTAACCCAGTAACCGATATAACATCGCACGAACAACATCAGCTCCGCGCAAAAAATTCGCTAAAATTAGACGCGTTGAGCTACAAGCGTAAAAAAGTTATCAGTGGAATTGTGCAGTGACAAGTCACCAGGAAACGTGTGGGCAAGTGTCTATCTCCCCGGATTGTGGAGCAGGAGCCCCGGGACTTCAGCGGTGAATAACTTTGTCAAGGTTTGTGGAGTCATTCTACCCACACGAATCGTGAGAGTCGCGGCAAAGACCTATCCAGAGACACCAGAATCAGGAAATTTGGAGCAGGGGTTTGGGAGTTATTAAGGTGCAAAAATCGCCAAAACACGTGGTTTTATAGTAGAAAAATAACCTCACTTTTGCTCCACGTGTTTTTACCACACGAGGCGTGACGTACGGACAGCACCCCAGCCCTTACTGGAGACTCCGAAGCCGGCCGAGGAATCTGCCTGCAGACCACGTACCAGCGTGACGACTCCACACCTTATCACCAGGTTAGCCCCGAGGGAACTCCTCAACCCTTAGTCTCACCCCCCCCGAGTTTGGGCTCATCCGACTCGGGACCTCAGGACCTTGCAAGAGCCACCAAGAGTTCCTCCCTCCCCCACCCCCCCACTTTACCCCCTCCCACCACCTTACCCCCCCCACAATCCATTTTCTCCCACCACCTTACACTATACCCCCTTCCATAGACTTGAGTAAGGGTATACTCCCAAACTTCTTCCCCCCCAATCGTCACCCCACGAAACCCCCCCCCCCAACCCCCTTCCCTCACCCCCCCGCAAAGGTTTCCCCACGAAACAGCCCCCCCCGCCCCTCACCCCCTCAGGGCTACCTCACCCCCCCTCGGACTAACTTCGCACCCGTTGGAGCTACAAAGCCGAGATTGGGCTCATTTGAAAGGGCAAAAACCGCTCTTAATTTTGGCCCCAACAGAAATCCGAATTTCGGCACCCCACACACACAGCCATCCAGCTATCCTGCAAAATTCCACTGAGGACCACCACCAACGCGCACACAGGGCTCAGAACATCGAGCTCTAGCAGTAATCGGGCTCCTCACCGGACAGCAGACGCAGACCACCAGCTCAGCATCCGTGAGTCCATCAAAAAAAAAAAAAAAAAAAAAAAAAAAAAAAAAAAAAAAAAAAAAAACTTTCTAATCACTACACAAGACACACACTTCATCACACTACCATTACTTAATCTATAATCTATATTTATATTTACAACTAATTGTAATAACTTGTAATAACCTCCCCTCCTTTAACTTTAACTCCAGCCTCTTCAAAGTAAACAAGTAAAACCCCATAATCCCCCAGAAACATGTCTTCCAAACAGTCCACCACCTCCCGTAAAACAAACATGGACGCCGCAAAAGCCCCTAAATCGCTTAGGGAAAAAGTACTGAAAAATACGGCAAAGTCAACGGTCTCAGAAAAGTTGGCGCATCCATCGCAGAAGCCACAGGTGCCAAAGGCAGCGTCGGAGTCGGACGTGACGAGCAGGACACCGCCACTGCAACCGGCGACCGAAACACACACTCCGGAGGATCGTGCCAGGATCTCAGAGATCGTTATAAACTGGGAGCAATGTGGTATCTCCCCCCCCCGCCAGATCATCTCGGACGAGGAAAGTTCGGTGGCCTCCACAGCGAGCCAGGCCGACCGTCCCCAGAGCGGACGGCCGAGCCTCCTCTACAGTACTCCGAGAAGGGGCACAGGGGTGGAAATGGACCTAGCCACCCGAGAGGCAAACGATCTTCTCCAAAAAGGGAAGGATGCCCTGGAAGCAGCGGGGAATATGAAGAGGGAGTGTAAGATCACAGCCCATGAGTGCCTTCAGGGCCTATATGAGACAGCTCTGTCATTGGCAGACTCAAGAGCACGACACAAATACAACCTCGAGAAGGAGCGCTCTCGACACGCACAAGAGCTTGTGCGGGTCGAGAGAGCTCACACTCGGGAACTTATGTCCATGAAGGTGGAGCTCTCACTCATGCGGACTGACGTCTCCGACACAAAAAAAGAGGCGAAAGGGATCCGGGAATGGCTCGGCCATGAAACCCTTGAAGCTTTAAATGGCATCAAGGAGTTAAAAGGCGAGGTCACATCGGCGGGCATCCGGAACGTGAAAGAGCACGAGAAGACGAGGCAGGAGAGCGCGAGAGCCCCGGGGGATCCCAAGTGGGATTCGATGGGGGCCGGCCTGGCACGCCTCGACACTAACGTTTCCAGCATCTCCAACCAGCTGGACGTGCTCCGAAAGGCAATGGAGAGGCTCAAAGATGAACTCGACCGGCCAAGGAACATGGATACGGACCTGAGTAGCCGGGAGACACCCGAGGATCTTCTCACGACCACCCAATTCAAAGAGGAGATAAGGAGCTTGCAGCTTCAATTACAGGCCATCGCCAACAGGCCTGTAGCCTCGCCCCCACCACTACAGCCACAGATTAATATTAGGCAACATTTGCAACCGATTTCGGAAAGGCTGGAGATCGTCTCAGCAGACCTCCGCGTACTGCGCGACAAAGAGCCGCAAATCCAGGCGCCCCCGGCGCTGAATCTGGAAGCGGAACTTGCAGTCGGGGAGGTGAAAAAGACCCTCCAAAACATAGAAAAGGGGGTAGCGGACCTGGGCAAAGCGGATAGACCGCTTCAACAACAGCAGGGTCCCATAACCTTTGCACAGGTCGCCAGTAAACCCAAGCCCCCCAAACCGCCCACACAACCCAACCACACTCTGATCGTCTCGTCGACGAACCCCCAGCACACTGGGGACAACGTGATCGAGAGGATCAGGACCGCCCTGGATCTCAAAACGAGTGGAGCCCGCGTCGACACAGTCAGGAAAGCGCGGAACCAAAAGGTCGTGCTGAGATGCGCAACCAAGATGGACCTGACTATGATCAGGGACCAAGTCCGGTCGAACGCAGGGCTCAAGGTCCAGGAGCCAAAACCCCAAAATCCCCTAGTCTGCATCAAAGGAGTGCTGTCCAGCTACAGCGACGGTGAGATAGTCGATCTCCTAAAAGCGCAGAATAAACATCTTCTGCAGAACGTCGCTGTCGATGGACAGACCCTAAAGGTGCGCTATAGGAAGCGCGCAAGAAACCCCCATGAGTGCCACCCTGTTCTGGAGCTCTCCCCGGAGCTCTGGAAATGCTACACGATGGTGCAGAAGGTCCATGTGGGCATCAAGAGATGCTCGATTGAGGACCAGTCCCCTCTAGTCCAGTGCTCAAAGTGCCTTGGATATGGACATAATAGGTCCATATGTAAGGCCGGTAAGGAAGTCTGCAGCTACTGCAGTGGAGCACATAACGTCAGGGACTGCCTCACTCGAGCTGATGGCAAACAGCCCACTTGTATAAACTGCAAGGTGGCACACAGGACGGGCAGCGACCTGGCACACTCAGCGTTCAGCGAAGACTGCCAGGAACGCCAAAAATGGGATGGTATAGCAAGATCTCGCGTTTGCTATTGCTAAGGGCGACCAAGAGAACACACAAACCAGCCAACCAGTCACCCTTCAAAACACAACAAGACCGACGGCAAGATTGCGGTTTATTCAAGTGAATCTTCAGCGCTCAAAGTTGGCCACAGAAGAACTCCACATGGCGGCTCAGGCAAAGGGAGTTTCCGTAGCACTTGTTCAAGAGCCCTATGTAGGTAGAACAGGTGTAATGAAACAATGTCCCGGCACACAAGTCATCCAGTGCAGCCTGAATCGCCAAAAGCCAGTAAAGGCGGCGATCGTCGTCTTCGGGAACAACCTGGAGGTCATTCATGACCCCCAGATTGTGACCGAGAACGTCGCCGCCGTCTTGCTGAAGGTGGGCCAGCTCAGCTTTGGGGTGCTATCGGTCTATTTTGAGGGTGACCAGGATATCGAACCCTACCTTTCCGAAACGCAAAACACTATACAAAAACTTCACACAAGCAACATCCTGGTGGGAGGAGACATAAACGCCTGGAGCCAGTGGTGGGGAAGTGTTTCCGAAAACCATCGCGGGGCAGCGTACAGTACATTCCTCAATGAGCGGGATCTCCACATCCTAAACATGGGCCAAACACCGACGTTCGAGACCTACAGAGGTGACAGGTGGTGCACAAGCATCGTCGATGTGACGGCATGCAGCCTGCCCCTTTTAGGTAAGGTCGAGGAGTGGCGTGTAGAACGTGGTCTAACAACATCAGACCACAATGCAATAACCTTCTCGATGCGCTTAGAAAAGGCCTTGGAACCCTTAAGGCCGATCTCGACGCGCATCTACAACACTAAGAAGGCAAAGTGGTCCGACTTCAGCACGCACTTCAAGATCAGCCTGGCCGACAATGACATTACACCAGTCAAAGTCTCGGACGTCTCTAACCCAGGGGATCTGGAGACAATCATCAGCACATACACCCGGAACATTCACCGCTCATGTGAGAAAGCGATCCCAAAACTGGGGTCGCCTAAACACGACGCCAAGCCCCCATGGTGGACCCCTTCTCTAGACCGTCTCAAAAAAGACGCCATGACGAAGAAGAGAAGGATCCGGAACGCAGCCGCAAGCCGGAGACAATTCACCATCCAAGAGTACGTCCTGGCAAAAACTGTATACACCTCCGCAGCGACGGAAGCAGCCACAGCGAACTGGAAGGAGTTCTGCTCGAAGCAGGACCGAGAGAGCATGTGGGACGGCATCTACAGGGTACTAAGGAAGACAGCCAGAAGACAGGACGATGCGCTCCTGAGGAACACCGCTGGTGAGACGCTCAGTCCACAGCAATCCGCGGATCTTCTGGCAAAAACCTTCTACCCCGACGACTCAACGGATGCCGAACAATCATACCACACAGTTCTGAGGAGGTTAGCGGAGGAGAGGAACCCCCAAGGTCTGTCTGCCGATGATCCACCTTTCACGACCGCAGAGCTGGAAATGGTCCTTCAGAACCAAAATCCGAAAAAAGCCCCCGGTCCCGATGGATTAACGGCAGACATCTGCGCAGCGGCAATAAACTGCGATAGGGAAGTGTTCTTAGCGATAGCCAATAGGTGCTTGTCGCTGTCACACTTCCCGAAACAGTGGAAGGTCGCCCACGTGTGCATTCTCCGCAAGCCTGGAAAGGACGACTATACCAGCCCAAAGTCGTACAGGCCAATAGGTCTGCTCTCGGTCCTAGGAAAAATCTTCGAGAAACTCCTAGTAGGCAGACTGCAACACCACTTCCTCCCGACACTACATACAAGCCAGTACGGTTTCATGCCGCAGCGTGGCACCGAGGACGCCCTTTATGCCCTAGTGGGACACTTACGAGCCGAAATCAAAGCCAAAAAAATCGTGCTTTTGATATCGCTGGACATAGAGGGGGCCTTCGATAACGCATGGTGGCCAGCACTTAAAAGACAAATGATAGCCAAGAACTGTCCCAAAAACATTTACGCTCTCGTCACCTCATACCTGGAAGACCGGAACATCAGGGTCAACTACGCCAGAGCGACAAGCGAGAAGGGTACCACGAAAGGATGCGTCCAGGGCTCAATTGCCGGACCGACGTTTTGGAACCTTATTCTAGACTCGCTCCTACACAAGATGGCTAGAATGGGGGTATACTGCCAAGCCTTTGCGGATGATGTTGTCCTGGTTTTTTCGGACTTTACAGCCGGTCCCCTGCAGCAATCAGCCAACGACACGCTAGACATAGTATCGGAATGGGGCGTCCAAAACAAGCTACGTTTCGCCGCGCATAAGACCAACGCGATGGTGTTAACGAGGAAGCTTAAGTACGACGTTCCGGTACTTCACATGTCGGGCACGCGGCTGAACTTGGTCGAAGAGGTCAAGCTGCTAGGTCTCACAATAGACTCCAAACTCACCTTCAATGCGCACGTGTCTGCGACCTGTAAAAAGGCTGCAGACATCTATAAGCAGTTGGCATGCGCGGCAAAGGTGACTTGGGGTCTCAACAGAGAGATAATTAGGACAATTTACGTGTCGGTGATAGAGCCTATCGTGATGTATGCTGCGAGTGCGTGGGCCCCCGCAGCTGAGAAACTGATGACAAGGAATCAGTTTGACTCACTGCAGAGAGGTTTCGCGCAGAAGATCTGCAAAGCATACCGCACGGTGTCTCTGACATCGGCACTTATCCTATCAGGCCAACTCCCCCTAGATCTCCGGGTAATCGAGGCCGCAACCCTTTTTAAGGTCAAAAAGGGACATTCCCGAGAGTTCCTACCGCCGGACCGCGAGCTGGAGTGCAACTTGCACCACTCCCAAACTCCCCACCCAGCGCAACTCACAATAACTGAGTACGCATGCCTTGAGGACTTGACTCCCGAAACTCTGGAAACCCATCAAGTAATCGGTCCCCAAATATACACCGACGGCAGCAAGATAGAGGGGAAAGTGGGAGCTGCCCTAACTTGGTGGGAAAACGGAAAGGAGTCGAAGTTCAGCACCTTTGGCCTGGAGCCTCATAACACCGTCTTCCAATCGGAAATGTACGCGCTCTCTAGAGCTGTCAGGATGGCAAGAGAATCCAGGGCAACCTCCGTAAGCATCTTAAGCGACTCAAGATCGTCACTTGACCTGCTGAGGAGACCGTCTGTCACTCACCACCTGGCACTCCAAATCAAGAGGTGTGTACGAGAGATCAGAGAGGAGGGCAGAGAAGTGAGGCTCTTTTGGCTCAAGGCCCACGTGGGAACCGCCGGGAATGAGAGAGCAGACGAGCTGGCTAAGGAGGCAGCTCTAACAAAAGCGACAGCAGACTACAACAAGGTCCCTGTATCGTTCGTGAGGAGGAAGATACGGGAGGGGACTATAAAGAAGTGGCAAGCGCGATACGAGTCCTCGAGTACAGGAGCGGTCACAAAAGTGTTCTTCCCAGACGTCCTAGCGGCGAAAAGAACACTCAGAGACGCAGTTCTCACACCGGTCCATGTACAAGTCCTAACGGGACACGGAGGATTCTCAGCGTATCTCCACCGTTTCCATCTCAAAGATAGTCCCTCGTGCGTCTGTGATCCCAGTTGCGAAGAATCAGTCTGGCACCTGCTCTTCGAGTGCCCAAGGTTTAGTTACGATAGAATGGAGCTGGAAGTAAAGATTGAAACCCAGCTAAGCCAGTCCACACTCCACACCATCATGGGGAGACCGGCTACCAGAAACCTATTCTTGGCATTCGCGAGTAAAGTTGCCATAGTCGCAGCAGAAGGGAACAAAACGGACGCAACCCTGCGAAGTCGAAACCGACTGCCACCCAGAACCACAACGATCACCGCACCACCAACAACAACAACAACAACAACAACAACACAAAACACAACACGTAGACCACTCACCATAACACAAGTCTCACACACCAATCTACAACCAATACCAGTGGCACCACCACCGGTAGCAGCAGCAACAGCAGTAGAAGCCAGCATACAACCAGCCCCTAGCGATATGCCTATCACCCAATTCCTGGCATGCGGAGGAGACGGAGTTCCGGGCGTCAGACTGCGAGGCGTCGCCCTCTTCATGAACAGGGAAGAAGAAAAGTTAGGCGTGAGCTTCTGCATAGGCTGGACCCGACCTGCAGCCCGTATTCCAATATCACCAGGCCTTGCCGCCTTGATCAACGGAAGCACCACCAAAACGAGCATGAAAGGCAGCAAGTTTGCTGCACTGCCTCAAGTAGAAGTAGCCTCTCACCGATGCCGCTTATTGCGATCCAAAGGAAAGACGATCGCACTATTCGAGTGGGGAGAGGCGACTCCATTTGCTCAGGTAAGCTCACTGCTTCAAAAGATCAGGGAGGCAGGAGAACATACCGCAGTCACAGCACGCACCATAAGCGTTGACGCGATGATGGTCGGAGGGGAGAGAGGAGACGTCGCAGACCGCTTCGGCTGTTTAAAAGCCTCTGAACACCACGAGGTAGTTGTCTATGAGGACAGAGGGGAAACTCTGAGTTTCCTCAAAGCCCCCAGACAACCAACAGCCAGCGCGACGAGCCTCGCAATAAGCCCGGCCACCCAAAGCGGTTCAGAGAGGGCTCAGCAGAAGGCAGCCGCCGAAAAAGCTGCAAAGGAGTAGAGCAAGACCACTAGCCCGGAGGACCAGGCCCGGTCGAGGAGTCGCCTGAAAGCCTTCGGCACTTTCCTCAGCGCACTGCTCCCAAGCACCAGCCGCGAATCACCATCCCACAAGCAGGAAACAGCAGTGGAAAGGTTCTTCAAAAAGAAACCCAAAGAACCGAAAATGCAGAAGCCCACGCCAACAAGAGCTGACAAAGGGCAAGTCAGCCCGCCGACCCTCGCAGTTAATTTGGGCACCACGGACCACGTGAAGAGCGCTTTCCTCGAGTACGTCGCAATCGTGAGAGCGACCAGAGAGGTCAATCTCATGACATGCAAGAAGATCCTGCAGACCTTCCAAAGAGACACAGAAGGACTGCTAAGGGTACTACTCGAGGAATCAGAGGCAGCAGTGTACGACAACGTCACATCTCAAGTCATCAAAGGGGAAATGACGGGGTCGTACATGGCAGCCTACAGCGCGAAGAGCGGTTTTGTGGCCCTGGACGAGGAGGAAACGGAGCGCTCAGGCAAAATCAAATTTAAAACACCAAATGACGACCCGATAGTGGTTACCGCCAAGTGTACCAAAATCATGCTGGACGATAAGATCCTCGAAATGGCACAGTCCATTTTGGGGACTTCCGATACCCCAGCATCGCAGGAAAACTGGGCGGTACCCAATATCAGGTGGGTAAACGGGGTCCCGGGTTGCGGCAAGACAACCTGGGTGGTGAAGCATTTCGATGAGGAGAAGGACGTTGTTGCCACCACGACGACCGAAGCTGCCAAAGATCTCAGGGAGAAGCTTGCGCACCGCTTAGGAGACCGAGTAAAGACAAAGGTGCGCACTATGGCCTCAATTTTAGTCAACGGGTTCAAGAAGCAAGAGAAATGCTACCGTCTCACGGTAGACGAGGCTCTTATGAACCACTTTGGGGCCATAGTTATGGCAGTTAAGTTGTCTGGAGCAAGCGAGATTGTCCTCATCGGAGACGTAAACCAGCTTCCATTTTTGGACAGAGAGAACCTATTCGAGTTAAGGTATACCCGTCCAAACATGGTGGCTGGCATCACCCAGGAGCTGCTTTGCACACACCGCAACCCGATGGATGTGGCGTTTGCACTGAGCGAGATATACTCCGGTATATACTCCTCCAAGTCATCGCTGTCGCGGGTCCACTCCTTGAGGGTGGAGCGTTACACTGGAGCGCAAATACCGACCACTGCCCAAAACACCCTATTCCTGGTTCATACGCAAGAGGAGAAAGCCTCTCTTATTAGCCAGGGATATGGGTCCGGCGAAGGGTCGCGCACGTTGACCATACACGAGGCTCAGGGGTTGACCTACGACAGCGTAATTATCATCAACACCAAGTCCAGGAGGCTCCAAATCCACGACAGCATCTCCCACGCGGTAGTGGCGGTGTCGAGACATACGGTCAGCTGCGTCTATTACTCCGACGACGCCGACGACGCCACGGGCCGCTTTGCAAAGAGGGCGATGGATGCGCCAACTAAAATGGTCGTCGATTACAACCTGAAGACGGCCATGCAGCATCGAGACGAAATAGTCGTAGAAAAGTTGCTCAGGCTAGCGAAGTCCCTGGTCAGCAGACCCAATCTTCACACCTAAATACCACCTAACAAGTCCCATTCAAACTCCAACCCAAATCATGTCAACCTAACCCGAACCATCACCCAATCACCGTCTGTAACCCCTGTAGAATAAGCGAGAACAAAATCATGTAAAACTGCATGGCAGAGCGAGTCTGTCATACTCACGCAAATGCCCTGCCGATGGTGGCGCTGCACGGCCGGCCGTTAAGTTCCCTAAGATATGGTTGAGCTAAACGGTGCGGACGTGTTCGTCAAGTCCGTGAACGGGCGCCATCGGTCGGGGCTGGTCGGCTCGCACTGCCATGGAGTTCTGTATACTTCAAACAACACAATAACCTATATAAGAATAATAAATATGCATGTAAAAAAAAAAAAAAAAAAAAAAAAAAAAAAAAAAAAAAAAAAAAAAAAAAAAAAAAAAAAAAAAAAAAAGGATGGACTCACGTAGATTTAAGTTAGTTTATAAGCTAAGAATATGTGTCCGATGTAGGAGCACAATTACTGTAAAATGTAAGAAAACGTACAAAAATGTAACCAACCAAGTAACCAAAAGCACGGACCTCCATGTCTGTGGATTAATTGTAAGGAAGGAGTGTGGTTTTAGCCGGTAAGAGTCCGGCACTGCCCAGACTGGCTCATCTGTGAGGCAGCCTGGGCGTCCATGAGGATTTCCCACTCCTGCCAAAAAAAAAAAAAAAAAAAAAAAAAACCTAACCTAACCTAACCTAACCTAACCTAACCTAACCTAACCTAACCTAACCTAACCTAACCTAACCTAACCTAACCTAACCCAGATCTTGACGGGGCACGGTGGGTTCTCTGAATACCTGCACCGCTTTAAGTGTAAGGGGAGCCCATCGTGCATCTGTGAGCCTGATGCCCTAGAATCTGTCCCTCATATTTTAACGGAATGCCCTGTGTATGGAGTGGAGCGAATGGATGCGGAATTGAGAATGGACGTGGAGATAAGCAGGATAAATATTTCAAAAATAATGACAATCAAAAAACAACGAAACATTTTATTAGAATACTGTAAAACAATAGCCAAAAAAGTAATAGAAAGAAATAAGGAAACATAAAGCTATGCTTTTAATATATAAGTTTATATACAAACAAAGCATAGAATAAATAGCTACTCAAATCGAAATATAAATTCAAGATAATAAACATAAAACATAGATTAACATTAACACCAGTAAAACTTTTATTTTAAAATTCAGTAAAACCAAAAATAATAAATTGAGGATAAATATCAAGTCATTTAAAAAGGTCTCTGACTATGTCAGGGGGACACTTCGAAAGGCAGGAGTGGGTTTTAGCCGGTAAGAGTCCGGCACTGCCCAGACTGGCCCACCAGTGGGGCAGTCTGGGCGTCCATGAGGATTTCCCACTCCTGCCAAACCAAAAAAAAAAAAAAAAAAAAAAAAAAAAACCTAACCTAACCTAACCTGCCTGTCCTTGGGAAAGTGTACGAAAAGATGCTGGTTGCTCGTCTCAAATTCTATTTGCTACCTAGGATTAGTACTCGCCAATACGGCTTTATGCCCCAAAAAAGCACGGAAGACTCCCTCTATACTCTCGTGCAGTACATCCGCGCAAAGTTGGCACAGAAGAAGATTATCACACTTGTGTCGCTGGATATCGAGGGAGCCTTCGATAGTGCGTGGTGGCCCGCTATTAAGGTACGATTGGCTGAGGAAAAGTGTCCAGTAAAGAAGGATGCCCATTTATGGCCCGAGAACGCCCACCAATTTACGTTTATGTAAAAAAAACATCGTTATTTCTAGTTATCTAACAAGATATTCATTTATCCGAACAAGATGGGAACATTTTTGCACAAATAAAAAGTACCGAAACGATAAATACGTGAAAATAATTCCCTTTTGTGGATAAAATCAGCAGTGTTGCCAATAATTATTAATTCCGTTCACGAAATAATCGATTATGTTTTCATGGATGTTTTACTTATAATATCAGATCCGTAATGCTTATTATTCGATGTATTCAAACAAATACGTTGTTATGTTTTTACTATTGATACTAAATGAACAAGCGAATTGATAGTTGATATAATAATGAATGCATAGGATCATAACAAAAACGCTACTACACATTTTAATTACATATAATTCTTTAGCTGTTCAGCACAATAAAGATAGAATATGTTAAAGAAAACATATTTACAAAGACGTTCATAACTTCTTAACCTTTAAACTCCCGTCCCGAGGCAGCCGCAAGGCTGCCGCAAACTATTTGTCCTTCAAACCCCGAGGCGGACATACGGCCGACGCAGGTACACACGGTTTAAATCTCTATTTCTACTATGAAATTAGGGCTAAACTGGTCGCTGAGCAATTTAACTCTATGGCCTGACGGATATTCTCGTCAAATAAATCATTTAATTATTAAATTCCCGTTCGTCCCACCAGGGGGACGACGGCAGTGGGACGAACGGGAATACACCCTTTTTTAACGATTTTTATCATAAAAACCAATATCCAAAAATATCAATAGCCAACATTGGAAAAAAATGTTGAAACTGACTGATGTCGCACGTCACACGCAGGTAAAACGTTATAGTCACGAGTGCGCGCTCGGCATCGTATTTCGTTATTTTTTATTATTTTTGTGTGTAAATCGACGGGAAGTGTTGTTATTTCCATAAGTAGTTTCTACATACATCGTGGTAGATAAATATTTGCACTAACTAGCATCGTTTATTAAATACCTATTTTGATCCGACCAAAAAAAACGTCGGGAACCCGTGAGTGAAAAAGTGAATGTGATTATTTTGAGTTTTGTGTGTGTTTCGTGTCGTGTAATCGCTGGTAAGACTTTATTTTATTTTTTAATATTAGGTACTTAATCGTTTTATTATTTGAACTAAAATACACTGTTTATCCTTTTTTTTTTACCAAATAATGTTACGTCATCAGAGTTGACGTCGTTAAGATTAATGAGTCACAGTGGCGATTATAATTTTGTATTAAAATTAGGATTCGATAAAAAAATCGATATCGATCTATCAATTTTTTGTGTGTGGTGTGGCAACATTGAATTATGCCGGCCGGCTGTCAAGTCAATGTCAATGTCAAATCACAAATCGACTTTCTTTGTTTTCGTTTGCTAACTTTATTTTCTTGCGAATTTGTTATTTTAACCATCGAATACGCTTATTAAATGGACTCCGAAGATTCTTTGAACCCTGAGCCCTGACGACCACGGCCTGAACATGGATTCCGCTCCCGCTTCTAACGATAACCTCAGCACGAACTTTGACTCGATATCCACAAATTATGAAGACCCCGGCATTGTCGCTGGCCCGAGTACTTCCGTTCCCTAAGTAATTCATTCAAAAGGTCATTTACGCTGTGTTAATTGTGGTTTAAACGTCACGAGAATACGAAGGCATTTCTTGGAAATAGCAGAAAGAGCAAAATGTTATACAACAATTCGACACAACAGGTCAGTATCAGAGAGAAATGATTTTAAATAAATAGACAGAGTACCTACTATCAAAGTTAGTGTTGTTTTAGGATATCTAATAATTATGACTTGTTTATTAGGTACAAGTGTCGAGTGACAGTTTAGTGTGCGAACAACAAAATGTACAGATCATGGACAAGTGTGCATCAGCTGCGTGCGGCAGATTGCTTTTGAGAATAAGATCACATACACTCAGGTCTGATTCTCCACATGAACAACTCGAAATGATTGCCTGTCAGATTGTACCAAGAGCGGTAAGTTATCAACTGTTTAGAATTAATACAAGCGTAGTTCTGAGATTTGATACTGACATACTTCTGAGTCTATAGTGTAATATTCAACTTCTTTCGTGTCCGCACAAGTTATATTTCACATAGTACAGATTGTCTAGAAACTTGAGAAAGATTTTTTAGAAATTAATTAATAATAATATAAAATGTGATAGATATTTTTTTGATTGTGTATTTATTTGTACCAAAACCACAGTAATTCACGTTTACTGTCTTTATGCACTGAGCTTTAATTTTTATTATTATTTCAGTTGCCATCATCATCTCGTTAGAGCAGTTTAGAGCAGCATCATGTTCAACTACAGAACCGGAATCTGAACCATCCAGTCTGCCTATGGAGCAATTTGAACCATCCAACCTACCTTCGGTGCAATCTGAAGTAGCTGACAGTGCATAGCAAGCGGGACAAAGCTTGAACACATCCAACAGTATACTGCTGCCTTATTATGTAAGAGCACCAAACACTCAAAATCAATGTTTCTTTCCTGGCTGTAACAAGACCAATCGGCTCGCTGTCCCGTCAGCACTGCGGGTACATCTTTTTTGTAAGTACAATTACTATGTACCGCCGGATTGTAGAATCTGTTATTACCATTTAAGTAGTACCTAACCCCTGGAATCTACTTTTAGAATCAATATATAATCATATTAAAACATTTAGTGCAGCACAAATTGAAGATTTTGCCTCATTGAAAAAAACGATTTTATCTAAATAACCCCAACTTTTTTCTAAACCAAGACCTTGACCGTTTCATTATTTAAATCGCATATTATCCTATCCATATACTTTGAATTGTGTGCACTTGAGGCCGAAGTGTCTATGGAGAGTTGGCATTCCCCTTTGAGACGGGTAGTCGGCAGCTACCTCAGTGACAGGGTGGTCACCGTGAGGTACGCCGGGGAGGAGAGCAGAAGACAAACCAGCAAAGGGTGCGTCCAGGGGTCCATAGGGGGCCCTATATTTTGGAATCTGCTGCTTGACCCGCTCTTGAAACAGCTAGAGACGCGAGGCGACTACTGCCAGGCGTTTGCCGACGATGTGGTGTTGGTGTTTTGCGGCGATACAGCACACGAAATCGAGGGACAAGCCAATGCCGCTCTCGAACATGTTCGGGCGTGGGGTGTCAAAAATCGGCTGAAATTCGCACCGCACAAAACTTGTGCGATGGTGTTAACGCGGAGGCTGAAATATGACACGCCGCGCCTGAGCATGGGTGGGATCGACATTGGAATGTCCCAAGATGTTAAAATACTAGGGCTTACTATAGATGCCAAACTCACCTTTAACAAACACATAGCTGTCGTCTGTAAGAAGGCGATAGCTATGTACAAGCAGCTGGCCAGGGCAGCCCGGGTCAGCTGGGGTCTGCACCCAGAGGTGATAAGGGCTATATACACCGCAGCAGTGGAGCCAACGGTGCTGTACGCCTCAAGCGCATGGGCACCAGCTGCCAACAAGTTGGGGGTCAAGAAGCAGCTTAACATCGTCCAAAGAGGGTTTGCCCAGAAGCTGTGCAGAGCCTACCGCACAGTCTCTCTGAACTCGGCACTGGTCCTGGCTGGGATACTCCCACTTGACCTCCGTATCCGGGAAGCGGCTGCGCTCTATGGAGCCAAGATTGGAGTGCCCCAGCCCATACTGGGAGACAGGGAGATTGAGCGGATGGCTCCGGCGATAGAGGCCCCGCACCCCGCGGAGCAAATCAGTCTGGAGTTTGAAAGCCTGGTAGACGAGGAACAATACACCAACCACAGCGACTACGATGTGCGCATCTTCACCGACGGCAGCAAGATTGAGGGCAAAGTTGGAGCGGCCCTATCCTTGTGGAATGGCACCGCCGAAACAAAGGCCCTCAAGCTTGCCTTGCCGTCCTACTGCACCGTCTATCAGGCTGAACTCCTAGCCATACAAAGAGCGGTAAGCGAAGTGCTCAAGCGCAGTGAAACCACGTTCGGCATCTTCAGCGACTCCATGGCGGCTCTTCAGTCGGTGATCAATGTAAGTTCCCCCCACCCCTTGGCCGTGGAAACCAGAGACACCATACGACGCTGTAAGCTTCAGAACAAGAGTGTCTCCTTGTTCTGGATCAAAGCCCACGCAGGGTTGGAGGGGAACGAGAGAGCCGACCAGCTCGCGAAGGAAGCCGCCCTGGGGTCGAAGAAGAAGCCGGACTACGATCTGTGTCCCGTATCATTCGTCAAGCGAATAATCCGGTCGGAGACGCTTGACGAATGGAACGGGAGATATAGGTCGGGTGACACGGCTTCGGGCACAAAACTTTTCGACGCTGTTGTAGCGTACGGTGTGGTACGGAAAATGACTCCCACAAGCATTACCACGCAAATCCTGACAGGACACGGTGGGTTCTCTGCATACCTGAAACGCTTCAAGTGTAAAGAGAATCCATCGTGCGCCTGTGAGCCCGGCGTGGAGGAAACCGTACTACACATATTGCTCGAGTGCCCGATCACCGCAAAAATTCGGTACGAGACTGAGCAGCAACTCGATATCGAATTGATTCCCCAAAATTTACCCGGCTTGATAAAAGGAAAGAAGAGAAGAATGTTTTTAAAATATTGTTGCGAAATAGCAACCATAGTAGTTAATAGGAATAAATAGCGTAAGAAAATATGATACTAAATATATAATAAGTATATAAATTATGTATCATAAAAAATTAAACGTAGATAAATAGAAAAATTATTAAAATAAGTATTAAAAACATAGATAATAGAAATATTGTGTAGATCGTTGAGTTTGGGGATTTATTTATTCGTGTTGGTTGTTAGTGGTCATCCCACAGGAAAATTTTCCAAATTTTTTGGTCGAAAAACACGTTTTTCGACCAAAAGTCTAAATTTTTGTTCTGTCAAAATTCCAATAACTCCATAGCTCGCTAGTCCGCGCGGAGACGCGTCTTTTGACACCTCGCACGTGCGCCTAGCAAACATAGATCTGCAAAAATAGTTTACATAAATAAATTCACCTACATACGAAATCCACCTATAGGAGACAGCAATTGGGGTGCGTTGACAGGAAACCTCCCCGTGTGCCTGTGGACTGGAGTTCCCTTACGGATCCGTCCGGGGGGAAGATCAGTCTACGGGTCGGTGCACCCTGGGATGCGGACAATGACTCGCCATTAGGTACTTTGTGCCTAATGGGGTCTCGTTGTCCGTATGCTAATATCCTGTCACAGGAACGCTCTAACATGTACTCGGAGAGAGTACACGTTAAGCAGCGTTCGGGTAGGAACGGGCTCGGCGTGCACTAACCCTGCCGTCGAGCAGGCAGAAGGAAGCCTTTTCTTCTGCCACCGTTGGTCTCGTAGCCCCGAAGAGTGTGTAGGTCATGTCTCTGGCATTTGACGGGGGTCGAGGGTCTTGGCTTAATTGCCCGGGCCGCGAGGAAGAAAACCTCTATAAAAAATCACCCCAAACCTCCAAGCGGCGGCGCACCGTGAGGGAGGTTGATAGCTTGACTAATGGGTAGCTAAATTAGTAGTTAGTGCGAACCACGATTTTTTGGTTGGTTGGTTGGAAAATTTTTATACTCGTGGGAACAATATGGTAAAGAATAAATATAAAAGCAGAAGTGTGGTGGAGAGCGATACGGGGTCGGACTCCGACGCTGTATCGGGCGCGGAGAGCTCTTTTCAGAGCTCGGAGCGCGAGGAGGCAGTGAAGACTGCCGATAGGAGGAAGGAATTCCGGAAGCGGTCGAATTCGGACGGCCAGGGGTCGTCCGCCGACGAGAGGCGGAAAATCCACTCCAGCCGGCGGGGCGGGGCCCGGAAAAAGGGCGCGGGTAGGGGGCTCACCAAGGAGGTCGGTGAGCCGAGCCAGCCCAGCTCGGGCGAACTGTCGAGGCTCGCCACAGTGGTACACCCTGAAGGGACCAGCGCGGTCCTCTCGGAGTCTCCCTGTGGCGAGCCGGACGCCGCAGCGGCTAAATTTAGGGAGGCCGTGGAGGCCGCTTTCAAGGGAGCGGCCCTAAAGAAACTTAAGGCCTCCAGGGAGGAAGCCATACCTGAGGCCACGGCCTCCATCTTGGCGGCAGCGAGGGCCTGTTTCCTCGGGCCTCCGCCGGACGAAATGTCCGGAATGCGGGCGGAGGTCGCCCGCTTGGTAGCCGCCATGGAGCTTCTCCGAAAGGAGAACGAGGAGCTCCGAGCGGACCTGGCCAGGCTCCGAGGAGCCGGCCCTCGCGAGGTGGTGCTGCAGGGGGGAGAGCAGAAGGGGCAGGAACGGCCCGTGCCTGCTGAGGACCGGGTCCTGTCCCTGGTGCGGCAGGAGATGAACGCCTTTCGGGCGCGGTTTTCCGCCCTAGAGGCCATCGTCCTGCGCCCCCCATTAGCGGCGAGCCAGCCGGCCTCGGGCCAGCGGAAGGTGGCATCATATGCCACCACCGCAGCTGCCCCGACCAAACCAGGGTCGTCGGGGCAGACCAAGGGCAGGGCGGCTACAGAGGCGGCGAGGGCACCAGCCCAGGCGGCGAGGGCACCTGCCCAAGCGGCGAGGGCACCGGCCCAGGCAGCGAGGGCCCCGGCCCAGGCGGTGAGGGCCCCGGCCCAGGCGGCAAGGGCCCCGGCCCAACAGCCACCCCCGCCTCCCGCTTCTTCTCCGGCCGACGCCGAATGGCAAGTCGCCGGGGAGAGGCGGAACGCGGGTAAGGCCAAAAGGGCGGCCAAAAGGAAGGCGAGGCGGCAGCGGCGCAAGGAGCGAGGCGTCGCGGCTAGGCTCCGCGCCCCGAAGTCCGCAGCTGTAGTGATCACACTACAGCCGGAGGCGGAGAAGAAGGGCGCGTCCTACCAAACCGTGCTCGCCAAGGTGGGACAGGTTCTGGAGGGGAACCTAGAAGCGTTCGGGGCCAAAAATGGCCTCAAATTTAAGGTCACCGCGACTGGGGCGCGAATGCTGGAGGTCCCCGGCGCGGCCAGTGGCCCGGCCGCTGACGCTCTGGCCGATAAAATCCGGGAGTCAATAAGTCCGGACGAGGCCAGAGTGTCCAGGCCCACCATGTGTGCTGACATGCGCATTTCGGGCCTGGACGACTCGGTGACGGAGGGACAGGTGGTGGCCGCTGTCGCTAGGACGGGGGGGTGCTCTGCCGAGCAGGTTAAGGCGGGCACCATCCGTCCTGGCTCCAGGGGTATGCGAACCGTGACGGTGAGCTGCCCCGTGTCGGCGGCCAAAAAGGTTGCTGAGGAGGGCCAAAGGCTTTTGGTGGGCTGGGTATCCGCGCAGGTCAAACTGCTGGAACCCAGACCTCTGAGGTGCTTCCGCTGCCACGTGGGTCACCACGTGGGAGTGAAGTGCGACTCGGAGGTGGACCGCAGCGGTAACTGCTACCGCTGTGGTCAGTCCGGTCACGAGGCTGGCTCGTGCACTGCCGCGCCGCACTGCGTCGTATGTGCGGCTGCTGGCAAGCCGGCCGACCACCGGATTGGGGGCAAGGCCTGCGCCAAACCCGCCAAAGCCGGAGGCAGGGGCAAGCCCTCCGCCACCGCCGCCACCGCCGTCACCGCCGCAGCCACCGCCACTACTGGCGCCGCCGCTGCCGCTTCCACCGTCGTCGCCGCTGCCGTTGTCGCCGCGGCAGGGCCCTCACAGGGGGCTCGGGAGGGGGCTGAAATGGACTGCCAATAACGGCTCCATTACGCCTCCTCCAGGCGAACATCAACCACTGCGCTACAGCTCAGGACCTATTGCTCCAGAGCATGGCGCAGTGGTCGATTAACATCGCCGTGGTCGCTGAGCCGTACTTTGTCCCGCCCAGGGATGACTGGGTGGAGGACCTGAGCGGCTCAGTGACCCTAATATCGTCGGCCGCCGCCGGTACTCCGTCCCTCGAGGCTGTCAAGAGAGGACGGGGTTGCGTGGCAGCACGGTTCGGGGAGATTGTCGTGGTAGGGGTGTACTTCTCCCCGAACCGAACTCTCGCCGAGTTCCACAACTCCCTTGCGGAGTTAAGAGTCGTCGTTGTCGGGTTCGGTTCCCTCCCTGTGCTCGTTCTCGGGGACTTCAATGCCAAGAATGTGGCTTGGGGTTCCCGGTATACAGATAATTGCCTGCCTTACCTGTACTCTGGTGCGCGTTCCGCGAGCTCGAGTCCCGTTTGGTAGTCGCAATTCCCGGTTTTTACACATTTTTCAGGCGAAAAACACGTTTTTCGACCAAAAGTCTAAATTTTTGTTCTGTCAAAATTCCAATAACTCCATAGCTCGCTAGTCCGCGCGGAGACGCGTCTTTTGACACCTCGCACGTGCGCCTAGCAAACATAGATCTGCAAAAATAGTTTACATAAATAAATTCACCTACATACGAAATCCACCTATAGGAGACAGCAATTGGGGTGCGTTGACAGGAAACCTCCCCGTGTGCCTGTGGACTGGAGTTCCCTTACGGATCCGTCCGGGGGGAAGATCAGTCTACGGGTCGGTGCACCCTGGGATGCGGACAATGACTCGCCATTAGGTACTTTGTGCCTAATGGGGTCTCGTTGTCCGTATGCTAATATCCTGTCACAGGAACGCTCTAACATGTACTCGGAGAGAGTACACGTTAAGCAGCGTTCGGGTAGGAACGGGCTCGGCGTGCACTAACCCTGCCGTCGAGCAGGCAGAAGGAAGCCTTTTCTTCTGCCACCGTTGGTCTCGTAGCCCCGAAGAGTGTGTAGGTCATGTCTCTGGCATTTGACGGGGGTCGAGGGTCTTGGCTTAATTGCCCGGGCCGCGAGGAAGAAAACCTCTATAAAAAATCACCCCAAACCTCCAAGCGGCGGCGCACCGTGAGGGAGGTTGATAGCTTGACTAATGGGTAGCTAAATTAGTAGTTAGTGCGAACCACGATTTTTTGGTTGGTTGGTTGGAAAATTTTTATACTCGTGGGAACAATATGGTAAAGAATAAATATAAAAGCAGAAGTGTGGTGGAGAGCGATACGGGGTCGGACTCCGACGCTGTATCGGGCGCGGAGAGCTCTTTTCAGAGCTCGGAGCGCGAGGAGGCAGTGAAGACTGCCGATAGGAGGAAGGAATTCCGGAAGCGGTCGAATTCGGACGGCCAGGGGTCGTCCGCCGACGAGAGGCGGAAAATCCACTCCAGCCGGCGGGGCGGGGCCCGGAAAAAGGGCGCGGGTAGGGGGCTCACCAAGGAGGTCGGTGAGCCGAGCCAGCCCAGCTCGGGCGAACTGTCGAGGCTCGCCACAGTGGTACACCCTGAAGGGACCAGCGCGGTCCTCTCGGAGTCTCCCTGTGGCGAGCCGGACGCCGCAGCGGCTAAATTTAGGGAGGCCGTGGAGGCCGCTTTCAAGGGAGCGGCCCTAAAGAAACTTAAGGCCTCCAGGGAGGAAGCCATACCTGAGGCCACGGCCTCCATCTTGGCGGCAGCGAGCGGTTTTCCGCCCTAGAGGCCATCGTCCTGCGCCCCCCATTAGCGGCGAGCCAGCCGGCCTCGGGCCAGCGGAAGGTGGCATCATATGCCACCACCGCAGCTGCCCCGACCAAACCAGGGTCGTCGGGGCAGACCAAGGGCAGGGCGGCTACAGAGGCGGCGAGGGCACCAGCCCAGGCGGCGAGGGCACCTGCCCAAGCGGCGAGGGCACCGGCCCAGGCAGCGAGGGCCCCGGCCCAGGCGGTGAGGGCCCCGGCCCAGGCGGCAAGGGCCCCGGCCCAACAGCCACCCCCGCCTCCCGCTTCTTCTCCGGCCGACGCCGAATGGCAAGTCGCCGGGGAGAGGCGGAACGCGGGTAAGGCCAAAAGGGCGGCCAAAAGGAAGGCGAGGCGGCAGCGGCGCAAGGAGCGAGGCGTCGCGGCTAGGCTCCGCGCCCCGAAGTCCGCAGCTGTAGTGATCACACTACAGCCGGAGGCGGAGAAGAAGGGCGCGTCCTACCAAACCGTGCTCGCCAAGGTGGGACAGGTTCTGGAGGGGAACCTAGAAGCGTTCGGGGCCAAAAATGGCCTCAAATTTAAGGTCACCGCGACTGGGGCGCGAATGCTGGAGGTCCCCGGCGCGGCCAGTGGCCCGGCCGCTGACGCTCTGGCCGATAAAATCCGGGAGTCAATAAGTCCGGACGAGGCCAGAGTGTCCAGGCCCACCATGTGTGCTGACATGCGCATTTCGGGCCTGGACGACTCGGTGACGGAGGGACAGGTGGTGGCCGCTGTCGCTAGGACGGGGGGGTGCTCTGCCGAGCAGGTTAAGGCGGGCACCATCCGTCCTGGCTCCAGGGGTATGCGAACCGTGACGGTGAGCTGCCCCGTGTCGGCGGCCAAAAAGGTTGCTGAGGAGGGCCAAAGGCTTTTGGTGGGCTGGGTATCCGCGCAGGTCAAACTGCTGGAACCCAGACCTCTGAGGTGCTTCCGCTGCCACGTGGGTCACCACGTGGGAGTGAAGTGCGACTCGGAGGTGGACCGCAGCGGTAACTGCTACCGCTGTGGTCAGTCCGGTCACGAGGCTGGCTCGTGCACTGCCGCGCCGCACTGCGTCGTATGTGCGGCTGCTGGCAAGCCGGCCGACCACCGGATTGGGGGCAAGGCCTGCGCCAAACCCGCCAAAGCCGGAGGCAGGGGCAAGCCCTCCGCCACCGCCGCCACCGCCGTCACCGCCGCAGCCACCGCCACTACTGGCGCCGCCGCTGCCGCTTCCACCGTCGTCGCCGCTGCCGTTGTCGCCGCGGCAGGGCCCTCACAGGGGGCTCGGGAGGGGGCTGAAATGGACTGCCAATAACGGCTCCATTACGCCTCCTCCAGGCGAACATCAACCACTGCGCTACAGCTCAGGACCTATTGCTCCAGAGCATGGCGCAGTGGTCGATTAACATCGCCGTGGTCGCTGAGCCGTACTTTGTCCCGCCCAGGGATGACTGGGTGGAGGACCTGAGCGGCTCAGTGACCCTAATATCGTCGGCCGCCGCCGGTACTCCGTCCCTCGAGGCTGTCAAGAGAGGACGGGGTTGCGTGGCAGCACGGTTCGGGGAGATTGTCGTGGTAGGGGTGTACTTCTCCCCGAACCGAACTCTCGCCGAGTTCCACAACTCCCTTGCGGAGTTAAGAGTCGTCGTTGTCGGGTTCGGTTCCCTCCCTGTGCTCGTTCTCGGGGACTTCAATGCCAAGAATGTGGCTTGGGGTTCCCGGTATACAGACACACGGGGCAGGATGGTGGAGGACTGGGCACTGGAGACAGGCCTGGTCGTCCTTAATCGGGGTTCTGTCCCCACGTGTGTGCGGATGCGGGGTGAATCAGTGGTGGACCTTTCGTTCGCCAGCCCCACTCTGTCGCCGCGTGTCGCCGACGGGGGATGCTGTGGCCCGGGGTGGGGTCGTCTTGGCGGTGTCTCTAGACATCGCCAACGCCTTCAACACCCTACCCTGGAGTTGCATCAGGGAGGCACTCCGGTATCACCGGATGCCGACCTACCTCTGTCGGTTGGTCGAGGACTATTTGACGGACAGGGCCGTCATCTACCCCGGTCACCAGGGAGAATGGAACCGGCGAGATATGTCGTGCGGTGTCCCACAGGGATCGGTCCTGGGGCCGCATCTGTGGGACATCGGATACGACTGGGTGCTGCGCGCCGACCTCCCTAGTGGTGTCAGCGTAGTGTGCTACGCTGACGACACGCTGGTCCTGGCGCAGGGGAGGTCGCACGAGGCGGCGGCCGAACTGGCGATACGCGGGGTTGCGACGATCGTCGACAGGATCCGGCAATTGGGACTCGAGGTGGCCCTGCACAAGTCCGAGGTCATGTGTTTTCATGGCCCTCGGAACGCGCCACCGTCGGGTTCCCAAATAACGGTAGGAGGGGTTCACATCGGCGTCGAGGTGACGATGAAGTACCTGGGACTCGTCCTCGACAGCCGGTGGAACTTCGTGGAGCATTTCCGACGTTTGGCTCCCAAACTGGAGCGGGCCGGGGCTGCCTTGAAGCGGCTTCTGCCCAATCTAGGGGGTCCAAACGCCTCCTGCCGGAGGCTCTACGCGGGGGTCGTGCGGTCCATGGCCCTTTACGGGGCACCGGTGTGGGCGCGAACCTTAAGGTTGCGGCCAGCCCGCCGGTTGCATGCAGCCCAAAGGGTCATGGCTATCCGGATGGTCCGGGGATACCGTACGGTCTCCGGCGAGGCGGCGAGCCTCCTTGCCGGAACGCCGCCATGGGATCTGGAGGCGAAGGTCCTCGCCCACATTTGGGAGTGGCGCGAGGAGATGAAGCGCCGGGGTGTAACTCCGCTGCCGCGAGAAATCACGGTACAGCGGACAGAGCTCCGGCGGGATCTCATGGCGGCTTGGAGTGTGCGATTGTCGCAACCCAGATTTGGGCACGCCACAATTACGGCGATAAGTCCCCTCTTTGAGGAGTGGCTTGAGAGGCGCCACGGCGTCCTCACCTTCCGCCTGACGCAGGTCCTCACCGGACACGGTTGTTTCGGGAGGTACCTGTTTCGCATAAGGCGGGAGGAAACGCCCGGGTGTCACCATTGTGTGGATCGTCCGGAGGACACGGTGGAGCATACGGTGGAGGTTTGCCCGGCTTGGGTGGACCACCGCCGTGTCCTCGTGGAGGCGATCGGCGGCAGTGGCCTCTCGCGTCCGGCCCTGGTCCAGGCCATGGTGCGGAGCGAGAGGGCATGGCAAGCCGTCACCTCCTTCTGCGAAGCAGTAATGCTCGCGAAGGAGGAGGCGGAGCGCGCGAGGGAGTGGCAGAGGCCGCGCCCTACCAGCCCTAGCCGCCGCCGCCGTAGGAGACTTCCCGGGCGTCGGGAATTGATAGCCGATTTCCGGCCACCGTAGGCGCGGGCCTGCGGACGGAGAGCAGAGGGCAGCTCGCCGTCCGATAAGGACCAGGCCCGGGTCGACGGCGCGTCGTGTTCCACGCGCGCCTCAAAGAGATGTCAGCAAAACTGACGGGGTCCATTAGGGCCGATGCCTGCCGGGGTTGCGGGTAGTCCCAAGGGGAAACCGTGGCCCCTGGCATGGCAAGGGAAGGAACACGGGTGGGTTTTAGTCAGTAAAAGTCTGACACGCCCTTCCGCTCCGCCCAGAGCGGGAGAAGTCATTGGATGATTTCCCACCCAAAAAAAAAAAAAAAAAAAAAAAAGGAGACAGCAATTTCACAAAACCGTTATAACTTTGCATCCTGGTGACGCATTTCGAAGCTGTTTTCAGCCATTTTGATCTTTAATAGGCTCCGTCCTACTTCCTGACTAATTAAAATTGACAAAGCGCGAAAATATTTTTTCGTTCTTGGACTTATAAAAATTTTTGATATTTTTTCTTTACGAAAATCTAAAATAATTTTTATCTCGAAATTCTCTCCAAAAACATTTTTGATTCTAGTTTAAATAGATAATTGCCTGCCTTACCTGTACTCTGGTGCGCGTTCCGCGAGCTCGAGTCCCGTTTGGTAGTCGCAATTCCCCAAAAAAAACCTAACCTAACCTAACCTAATCTTTTTTTTTTGTTTTTTTTTTTTTTTTTTTTTTTTTTTTCTTTTTTTTTTTTTTTTTTTTTCTCGGGATGGAAATCCTCATGGATGCCCTCCGCCCTGGGGTGGGCGAAGGGGTCTGTCAGACTCTTACTGACTAAAACCACCCCGGTGTTCCCTCGCACACTTGCGTCGGGGGGCTGCGGGAGCAAATTGCGACTTCCGCTGCCCCGGACTGGTGACGGCCCGCCCTCTGCGGGCCCCGTCCCGTAGGGGGAGTGAGGCGTGCAAACTCCCCCCGTTACGTCTTAGAGTGGCGCGCGTGGAACACTACGCGCCGCCATCTCGGGTCCTGTGTGATGGGGGGCGACGGATGTCCCCGAATCCGTCGCCCCTGGACCCATTTAGGGGGGCTGGAAGAGGGCGTTATCCGCCCTCCGCCGACGCCCGGTGCGCCTGCTGCGGGCCGGGTGAGTGGACGAGATCTCCCTCTCCCTTTCCGCAGCCTCCTTCTGCGAGATGACTGTCTCGCAGAAGGAAACCACCGCGTCCCACGACTCGACACTCCCGACCATCGAACGAACGACGGCCGACAGTGACAAGTCGGCTCCAACTTCTGAAACGAGGGCACGGCGCGGCTCCTCCCACGCGGCACACTCTGCCAATGTATGCCGCGCCGTGTCCTCCCGACAATGGACGCAGTGGTGACACCGAGCGTCCGGCTCCCTGTTTATGCGACACAGGTACTTCCCGAAGCAGCCATGCCCCGAGAGCACCTGCGTCACCCGAAACGACAGGGAGCCGTGCCTCCTCCCGAGCCAGTCGTCGAGCACCGGCCGGACCGCCTCGATGGTGACGAGGCCGGCGGTGGGGCGTGAAAGCCTTTCCCGCCATTCCGCCACCAGGACCTCGCGAAGCTGAGACCGACGCAGCTCCATATGTCGCTGCATCGGTCGCTCGCCCCGCGCTGTGGCTTCCTCGCGCCACCGATGAAGTGACACGAGCACCTTCGCCTCCAACCTAACCTAACCTAACCTAACCTTTTTTTTTTTTTTTTTTTTTTTTTTTGACGCTGGGAAAAATGCATTACGCATGCCCACCCATCGGGGGATGGGAGGGGTATGTGGGACTCCCCGGAAAATCCGGTATACCCACTAAACGACCCAGCGGCGCTCCTACCTCGTCTGCAAAGAGGAGGACTGGGAATCCGGCAGAGCCATAACATCCAGTCCCCCGCTGACGACCGCCCGCCTTGCAGGCGAGCCCGACACGCCCCCCCCATCGGGGAGGGGCCCAGGAATGACCGCGAGCGCTCTGTCATTCCCGCCCGACATGGATGGTGAACTGTGCAATGCAGGAGAAGGCGCCCCCGCACCCGTCTCCCGCTGTTCACCACCAGGGGGCATAAGACGACGATCGTACAATCGCCTTCTCATGCCCCGTCTTCGCCTGCGGAGCGGCGCTGCGAGAGGGTCGTCCTCCCGCGCGCGCTCCGCGTCCTCCTTCTGCGACATTACGTCCTCGCAGAAGGAGGCGACCGCTGTCCAGGCCCCCTCGCTTTCCAGCATCGAGTTGACGACGCCGGGAAGCGAGAGGTCCTGCCCGACCGCTGCGCACAGACCGCGACGCAGCTCGGACCAGGCTGGGCACACCTCAAGGGTGTGCTGAGCCGTGTCCTCCGCCGCGCCACAGTCGTGGCACGACGGGGTCTCCTCCCTTTGGATCCGGTGCAGGTACGTTCCGAAACACCCATGGCCGGACAACACCTGCACCAGACGGAAAGAGAGGAAACCGTGGGACCGCTCGAGCCAATCCTTCAGGACTGGCCCGAGCGCGTCCAGAGTTCGGCGGCCGAAAACGGCATTGGCGAGGTCCTCCGTCCAGTGATGGACGATTGCGTCCCTCACCTCTTGCCGCACGGCCTCCCGCTCTTCTGCGGCGGGGGGCTCCCCGAGCGCCTTACACCGCGCCGTCCATTCGTACACTCTGGTCAGCACCCACGCCTCGAGCTCCCAAGGAGGGGTGCCGGCCAGGGCGCACGCCGCCGAGAATCCCACCGACCGATAGGCCCTCGCCACCCGCAGTGCAATGGCCCTTTGGGGCCTACGGATGGTAGTGGCGTTCTCCCTCCTGTGGAGGGAGTCCGCCCAAATCGGGGCCCCGTAAAGGGCCATGCTCCTGAGGATGCCGGCATACAAAAGCCGGCATCGCGCCTTCGGACCTCCCAGGTTCGGGAGGAGCCAGGAAAGGGCATTCGCAGCCTTCAGCAGGCGCGTCGACAGCCCGCTGAAGTGTGGGCCGAAGCGCCACCTGCTGTCGAGTACAAGGCCCAAGTACTTCATCCGGGCCTTGACCCCGATCCTGACGCCCTCCACGACAATGTGTCCGTCGGGTGGGATGCACTGCTGAGGACCGTGAAAATACACGGCCTCCGTCTTGTGCAGCGCCACCTTCAGCCCTAGGCGGCGGATCCTTCCAGCCACTAAGGATCCGCCAGCAGAGGCCAGAATGGCCGCCTCCCTGAAGTTCCTCCCCCGGGCAAGGAGGAGGGTATCATCTGCGTAGCAGATGATGCTCGTGCCCTGGAGGAGGGTCCCCCGCAGGAGCCAGTCGAATCCAATGTTCCACAGCGGTGGTCCTAGGACCGATCCCTGTGGAACACCGGACTCTGCACCATACTGCCTCACTCTGGCCGTCTTGTCCGCGAGGAGGACCACCCGGTCCTCCAAGTAGCTGGCCAAGAGTGTGCGCAGGTATTGAGGCACTCCGTGATACCGGAGCGCCTCCAATATTGTCGAGTGGGGGACAGAGTTGAAGGCGTTGGCAATGTCGAATGACACCGCCAGCACTCCGTCCCCCGCCTCCACGGCCTCCTTCACCTGGCCCTTGAGCAGGGCCAGCGCGTCCACTGTCGAACGACCCCGTCGGAAACCGAATTGGGCGTCCGACAGGTCCGGCCCCACCGTTCCCAGCAGACTATTTAGTCGTTCGGCGATAATCCCCTCGAACATCTTACCGACCTCATCGAGCAGAACGATGGGCCGGTAAGCCGAGGGGGAGTCCGCCGGGCGTCCCTCTTTTCGAAGGAGGCACAGCCGCCCCTCCTTCCAAGGTTTCGGGAACCTCCCAGTCGTGAAACACGCGCTAAAGAGGTCCCGAAGCCTCTCCTCCATCTGAGAGGCGGCTATGGCCACCACCCTTGCGGGAACACCGTCCGGCCCTGGGGCCGTGTTCTTCGCGCGGAGGCGCAGAGTGCCCGCGTAGAGCTCCGACGCTGTCACCGGGAGAACCTCCTCCTCCGACGGAACCGCCTCCCGTGGGGGGGGGTCCATCACTGGCGGGGTGAAGTCGGTCCTGGACGGAAACAGGGACCGGACCACCCCATCCAGCAATGCCGGCTCGAGGGTCTCCGTCAGCGGAGGACCACAGGGGCGCAGTTTACTCCGCGCCGCCTTGTACGGTCTCCCGAACGGGTCTCTGTCGAGACCCTCCAGCATCTCGGCTCTCGCCGAGTCTTCGGCCTCGCACATTGCCAACTTGAGGACCCTCTTTGCATCGACGTACGACTCATAGAGGGCCCCCTCGCCGGCTAGGTCTCGGGGCCTGCGCCTCCGACTCCGCGTGTAGGACCTCCTGGCCGCTACGAGATTTCGAAGCGCACATATCGGTGGTCCGAAAAGGTCTCCGCCATCTCCACCCGCCAGTTCACGACGCGGGCGGCTAGCACGGGGGTGGCAAACGATACGTCGACCACCGATCCTCCCCGTTGCCGCACACACGTGTGAACAGTCCCTCTGTTCAGGAGGGACACCCCGCACGACGCCGCCCAAAATTCTGCGGCGCGTCCCCGGACGTTGCAAGAGGCGGCCGGGTTGCCCCAGGCCGTCGACTTGGCGTTCAGGTCCCCCATAATGGCGACCTGGCGTGGCGCCGCCCTCCCCAGCACTGCTGTGAGGATTTCGAGAAAGTTCTCGAAATCCGATAGAGGGCGGTTTGGGGAGAAATAAACGCCCACAAGGGCCAAGTCTCCCCACGCGGCGGCCACGTATCCCGGTCCCCTCTCTAAGAGCGAGAGGGGAGGGGAGTCCGTGGAAGACCGCGACACTAATGCCACCGAACCATCCCGATCACCCAGCCAACGGCCAGGGACCGAGTATGGCTCGGCAACCACCGCCACGTCCACCAACCACTCAGCCATGCTCTGCATCAGCAGATCCTGGGCTGCTCTGCAGTGGTTGGTGTTCGCCTGGAGGATGCGATGTTTGATCTGACTATCCATCAATCAGACATCGCACCCCCCTCCACATCCGCCGATGTCCCAGCCTCAGGGACGGCGGCGGCAGCGACAGGCCGGATCGGCACCTGCTCCTTGCCCTTCTTTGGGGGAGGATTGCAGTTCCTCCCCATCGTGACGTGGTCCGCCGGGCAGCCACTGGCGGCACACACTGCGCAGTGCGGCGTGGTGGCCTCGCAGGAGGCGGACTTGTGCCCGTCCTTGCCACAGCGGTAACATGTGTTCCCTCTGTCGACCCCGGACGGACAGAGGGGCCGAGTGTGTCCGACTCCGTGGCACTTGTAGCAGCGCAGACGCCTTGCTGCAAGTGCCCGGACTACACCCGAGCTAAAGCCGACGGCAACCCGTCCCTTGGCAAGGACGGCCACAGCTGCGGCGACTGGGCACTCGAGGCGGATGGTGCCCATGCCGCCGCGGCCAGGCCTGATGGCCCGACCTTTTACTTCTGCGACCCCGCAGCCCCCAATTGCTGCGACCGCCGCCTCCACCTCCTCTTTGGTGACCGAGTCGTCGAGCTCGGTCACCTCCAAGGCCACAGACTTCGAGGGCCTGGCTACACTGGCCGCGTCCGCGATGACCTCCTGCAACTTGGCTGCGAAGAGGTCCGCGTTAGCGCCGCCCTTAGCCCCCGGGAACTCGAAGATTCGAGCCCCAGCCTGGGTCCGGCGGCAGGAGAGTGTGCCGATCCCCAGTGTTTTGGGATCAGCATTGGAACGCGCACGCGTCATAACAGACGCGTACGTCTCCCCCCGCTCCACAGCCTCAGCGGTGAGCGTCACCACTACGGCTGCGGTCTTGGGAGGAACCAACTTCCTCCCGCCGGCTGGAGCCCTTTTGGCTGCAGGAGCAGTCGCAGAGGGCTTGGGGGCCTGCTTTTTCCCCTTTTTCCCTCGTTTGCCCTTCTTGACCACCTTCGTCCACGACTGGTTGGCCGGGGTGGTGGAGGGAAGAAGGGCGTCTTCCTCCTGCGGGTTCTGGGGGGCTGCTGGAGTGGCAGTCGACCCAGACGCTGCCTCCGTGCTTGTGGTGGGGGCATGAGGACCCGCCTTGGTCCTCTTGCCCTTACCCTTGCCCTTGAAGGGCTTTGCGGCTGATACCGGGCCTGCAATAGGCGCCGGTACCAGCTCGTTTGGTGGTGGCCTCATGTCTGCCGCTAGCGGCGGGCGGAGCCGCTTTTCCGGCAGGAGCCGGTCCTCGATGCCTGCGATGCAGGCCCTGGTGAAGGCCCTCTCTTCCATGACAACCTTGCGGAACGTTTCCTCAAGGCTGGCGTGGGAGGAGGTGGGACCTGTCACCACCGGCCCCGGGGCAGATTGGGCAGGCCTCGCCGTGGCCTCAGCCAGCTTCTGGTGCAGCTGGCTGACCTCCGCCTGCAGGCGATCCACCTTCGCCTGCAGCTGCCGCGTCTCCTCCGTGGCCGTCCGCCTAACCAGCTCCGCAATAATGCCGTGCATGCTGGCGGCACGGCATTTGAGGGCCTTCTGGAAGGTCCCCTTCAGGTTTGAAGACTTGGAGGCGACCTCCACGACCTCCTCCCTGTCCTCCGCCGCCATGCGCTCCAATTCTGCCAGGGAGTGGTCAGCATACAGCACATTTGATGCACCGTAGCCAGCCCTCGCCCTGGCAGCTTGCGCCTGCTTCTCTTTGGCGGCGACCCTCTCCTCCAGATCCAACTGGAGCTGCTGCTTCTTGGCCAGACTCAGCCGGCGCTCGGCGTCCACCAGGCCCACATCGTGGGTTGAAGCCAAAGCGGAAGCCGAAGCCTTCTTCGACTTCGACTTCTTCTTCGACTTGCCACCGGTTGACCCCGAGGAGCCCTCAGACCGCTTCCGCTTGAAGCAGTCGCTCTCGGCCGCCGACGTGTCCATATTGGAGTCGTCGGTGTCCGAGAACTCGTCTGGCCTACGGAATAAGCTGGCCGCAGATGATGCGCGGTCAGCTTCCGGCGCCAAAGCGCCGCCGGCGGGGCCCTGAGAAGGGCCGTCGGCTTGGCCCTGAGAAGGGCCATTGGGTTGGCCCTGAGAAGGGCCGTTTGAATCGCCCTGGGAGGAGCGATTCCCAACAAATCGGCCAGACGCATCCCGCGCTGGCCCACCCATCTTTTCTTTAAAATTAAAAACCTCAGTGTTCGTAGACGACCGCATGAATGCCTACGATTCACAGTGCACTTTAGCCGAGCCCGGTCTGCCACTCCGTTACGGTGGTCAGAACCGGGTCGTTGCCCAGGGGACGCGACGTGGACGCAAGCACTGTGGGGGGTCCTCCAACCTAACCTAACCTTTTTTTTTTTTTTTTTTTTTTTTTTTTTTTGACGCTGGGAAAAATGCATTACGCATGCCCACCCATCGGGGGATGGGAGGGGTATGTGGGACTCCCCGGAAAATCCGGTATACCCACTAAACGACCCAGCGGCGCTCCTACCTCGTCTGCAAAGAGGAGGACTGGGAATCCGGCAGAGCCATAACATCCAGTCCCCCGCTGACGACCGCCCGCCTTGCAGGCGAGCCCGACACGCCCCCCCCATCGGGGAGGGGCCCAGGAATGACCGCGAGCGCTCTGTCATTCCCGCCCGACATGGGTGGTGAACTGTGCAATGCAGGAGAAGGCGCCCCCGCACCCGTCTCCCGCTGTTCACCACCAGGGGGCATAAGACGACGATCGTACAATCGCCTTCTCATGCCCCGTCTTCGCCTGCGGAGCGGCGCTGCGAGAGGGTCGTCCTCCCGCGTGCGCTCCGCGTCCTCCTTCTGCGACATTACGTCCTCGCAGAAGGAGGCGACCGCTGTCCAGGCCCCCTCGCTTTGGATGAGTGGATGCGCTGCCGAGGACCGTGAAAATACACGGCCTCCGTCTTGTGCAGCGCCACCTTCAGCCCTAGGCGGCGGATCCTTCCAGCCACTAAGGATCCGCCAGCAGAGGCCAGAATGGCCGCCTCCCTGAAGTTCCTCCCCCGGGCAAGGAGGAGGGTATCATCTGCGTAGCAGATGATGCTCGTGCTCTGGAGGAGGGTCCCCCGCAGGAGCCAGTCGAATCCAATGTTCCACAGCGGTGGTCCTAGGACCGATCCCTGTGGAACACCGGACTCTGCACCATACTGCCTCACTCTGGCCGTCTTGTCCGCGAGGAGGACCACCCGGTCCTCCAAGTAGCTGGCCAAGAGTGTGCGCAGGTATTGAGGCACTCCGTGATACCGGAGCGCCTCCAATATTGTCGAGTGGGGGACAGAGTTGAAGGCGTTGGCAATGTCGAATGACACCGCCAGCACTCCGTCCCCCGCCTCCACGGCCTCCTTCACCTGGCCCTTGAGCAGGGTCAGCGCGTCCACTGTCGAACGACCCCGTCGGAAACCGAATTGGGCGTCCGACAGGTCCGGCCCCACCGTTCCCAGCAGACTATTTAGTCGTTCGGCGATAATCCCCTCGAACATCTTACCGACCTCATCGAGCAGAACGATGGGCCGGTAAGCCGAGGGGGAGTCCGCCGGGCGTCCCTCTTTTCGGAGGAGGCACAGCCGCCCCTCCTTCCAAGGTTTCGGGAACCTCCCAGTCGTGAAACACGCGCTAAAGAGGTCCCGAAGCCTCTCCTCCATCTGAGAGGCGGCTATGGCCACCACCCTTGCGGGAACACCGTCCGGCCCTGGGGCCGTGTTCTTCGCGCGGAGGCGCAGAGTGCCCGCGTAGAGCTCCGACGCTGTCACCGGGAGAACCTCCTCCTCCGACGGAACCGCCTCCCGTGGGGGGGGGTCCATCACTGGCGGGGTGAAGTCGGTCCTGGACGGAAACAGGGACCGGACCACCCCATCCAGCAATGCCGGCTCGAGGGTCTCCGTCAGCGGAGGACCACAGGGGCGCAGTTTACTCCGCGCCGCCTTGTACGGTCTCCCGAACGGGTCTCTGTCGAGACCCTCCAGCATCTCGGCTCTCGCCGAGTCTTCGGCCTCGCACATTGCCAACTTGAGGACCCTCTTTGCATCGACGTACGACGCATAGAGGGCCCCCTCGCCGGCTAGGTCTCGGGGCCTGCGCCTCCGACTCCGCGTGTAGGACCTCCTGGCCGCTACGCAGGCGGTCCGGAGCCCCGCCAATTCCTCCGACCACCAATAGACGGCGCGTCTGGGAGGTACGCCGCGAGACAGGGGCATGCTGGAGTTGCACACCTCTGTCAGGGACCCCCTCAGCTGGAGCGCTGCGGCGTCCACGTCCAGGACCTCGACAGGAGGCGTGAGCCAGTCCTGGACGAACGCCGCCTCCTCAGCGGCCTCTCGGTCCAGGCGGGTGAGAGCCCACCGGGGGAACGCAGATTGGCCCGAGCGGACCATCCCCTGGGAGCTCTGGGTGGAGATGTCGAAGCGCACATATCGGTGGTCCGAAAAGGTCTCCGCCATCTCCACCCGCCAGTTCACGACGCGGGCGGCTAGTACGGGGGTGGCAAACGATACGTCGACCACCGATCCTCCCCGTTGCCGCACACACGTGTGAACAGTCCCTCTGTTCAAGAGGGACACCCCGCACGACGCCGCCCAAAATTCTGCGGCGCGTCCCCGGACGTTGCAAGAGGCGGCCGGGTTGCCCCAGGCCGTCGACTTGGCGTTCAGGTCACCCATAATGGCGACCTGGCGTGGCGCCGCCCTCCCCAGCACTGCTGTGAGGATTCCGAGAAAGTTCTCGAAATCCGAAAGAGGGCGGTTTGGGGAGAAATAAACGCCCACAAGGGCCAAGTCTCCCCACGCGGCGGCCACGTATCCCGGTCCCCTCTCTAAGAGCGAGAGGGGAGGGGAGTCCGTGGAAGACCGCGACACTAATGCCACCGAACCATCCCGATCACCCAGCCAACGGCCAGGGACCGAGTACGGCTCGGCAACCACCGCCACGTCCACCAACCACTCAGCCATGCTCTGCATCAGCAGGTCCTGGGCTGCTCTGCAGTGGTTGGTGTTCGCCTGGAGAATGCGATGTTTGATCTGACTATCCATCAATCAGACATCGCACCCCCCTCCACATCCGCCGATGTCCCAGCCTCAGGGACGGCGGCGGCAGCGACAGGCCGGATCGGCGCCTGCTCCTTGCCCTTCTTTGGGGGAGGATTGCAGTTCCTCCCCATCGTGACGTGGTCCGCCGGGCAGCCACTGGCGGCACACACTGCGCAGTGCGGCGTGGTGGCCTCGCAGGAGGTGGACTTGTGCCCGTCCTTGCCACAGCGGTAACAAGTGTTCCCTCTGTCGACCCCGGACGGACAGAGGGGCCGAGTGTGTCCGACTCCGTGGCACTTGTAGCAGCGCAGACGCCTTGCTGCAAGTGCCCGGACTACACCCGAGCTAAAGCCGACGGCAACCCGTCCCTTGGCAAGGACGGCCACAGCTGCGGCGACTGGGCACTCGAGGCGGATGGTGCCCATGCCGCTGCGGCCAGGCCTGATGGCCCGACCTTTTACATCTGCGACCCCGCAGCCCCCAATTGCTGCGACCGCCGCCTCCACCTCCTCTTTGGTGACCGAGTCGTCGAGCTCGGTCACCTCCAAGGCCACTGACTTCACGGGCCTGGCTACACTGGCCGCGTCCGCGATGACCTCCTGCAACTTGGTTGCGAAGAGGTCCGCGTTAGCGCCGCCCTTAGCCCCCGGGAACTCGAAGATTCGAGCCCCAGCCTGGGTCCGGCGGCAGGAGAGTGTGCCGATCCCCAGTGTTTTGGGATCGGCATTGGTACGCGCACGCGTCATAATAGACGCGTACGTCTCCCCCCGCTCCACAGCCTCAGCGGTGAGCGTCACCACTACGGCTGCGGTCTTGGGAGGAACCAACTTCCTCCCGCCGGCTGGAGCCCTTTTGGCTGCAGGAGCAGTCGCAGAGGGCTTGGGGGCCTGCTTTTTCCCCTTTTTCCCTCGTTTGCCCTTCTTGACCACCTTCGTCCACGACTGGTTGGCCGGGGTGGTGGAGGGAAGAAGGGCGTCTTCTTCCTGCGGGTTCTGGGGGGCTGCTGGAGTGGCAGTCGACCCAGACGCTGCCTCCGTGTTTGTGGTGGGGGCATGAGGACCCGCCTTGGTCCTCTTGCCCTTACCCTTGCCCTTGAAGGGCTTTGCGCCTGATACCGGGCCTGCAATAGGCGCCGGTACCAGCTCCATTGGTGGTGGCCTCATGTCTGCTGCTAGCGGCGGGCGGAGCCGCTTTTCCGGCAGGAGCCGGTCCTCGATGCCTGCGATGCAGGCCCTGGTGAAGGCCCTCTCCTCCATGACAACCTTGCGGAACGTTTCCTCAAGGCTGGCGTGGGAGGAGGAATGACCTGTCACCACCGGCCCCGGGGCAGATTGGGCAGGCCTCGCCGTGGCCTCAGCCAGTGTTCGGCACTCGACAACAGCCCGAGGAATTTATTTAAATAAAACAAATCGTTCCAAGCGAGTACAAAAAATTTAATTTGTTCAATTACGTATATGATATTCATAGATAATCTTAACAGCGCGATTCAGAAAAATACCCAAATGGTACAACGCCATCTATCGAGCGTCATGGAAACTCGCGATCGAACATCCCGCCCACCATGGACAGAATGTCCAGAACATAGCTTTAACATTACAAAAACTAAATAACCGCCCACCATGAAATAAAATACAAGAGTTGGTGGGAAGTGAAAACACTAGTGGACTGTATGTGTACTACAAAAATAACAATTAAACCTTGAAAACATATTAAAGCATCTTAATTTTAAACATATAATTAATCCTAACATTAATTCAAACGTGAACAAAAAACACACTAGGTATTTAAGAAGTGACAGGAAGTACAATTAACTTCGACACAGGTCTTTTAATTACAGAACCTTTACAGCGCAATGTAACCACTCTTGTGATTTTGTCCGAGCCAGTATGCTTTTCGGTAATAAGACCGTAGAGCCATCTTGCAGGTGGAAGATCATCTTCCATAACCAACACTACGTCACCCAAGTTCGGTTCTACGGTTTGATGCGCCCATTTGTTCCTTTGGTGAAATTGTACTAAATATTCACGCGACCACCTACGCCAAAAGTCCTGAACCATGCGTTGAGTCAACTGCCATCTTCTCAATGTACTAATATTAGAGTTCTCAAAATTAATTTCGGGTACGAGAAGCAAAGGCTCGCCTACTAGAAAATGACCCGGTGTTAATGGGCATGGATCTTCTGGGTTAGTGCTGATGGTTGAAATAGGTCTGGAATTCAGACAGGCTTCTATTTGGGCAAGCACTGTCGTCAGTTCCTCAAAAGTGAGTGTGCTTGTACCTATAACTCTTTTAAGATGGTGTTTGGTCGACTTCACTCCAGCCTCCCAAAGTCCCCCAAAGTTCGGGGCGTGAGGTGGAATAAAGCTCCAAGTTGTTCCGTTGGTTGCTAACCAATCGGCAATATCAGGAGCTATGCCGGACCTTTCGTGGTTCAATAATGCCTTTAACTCCTTGTTAGCTCCCACAAAAGTAGTGCCGTTATCACTCCACATCTCACCACAATGGCCTCTTCTCGCTGTAAAGCGCTTGAAGGCTGCTAAAAAGGCTTGCGATGTCATGTCGCTGACGACTTCTAAGTGTATGGCCCGAGTGGCCATGCACACAAACAAGCAAATGTAGCCTTTGGTGGAGTGATAACCGCGACCTTTGGTAGGCCGGATGCTAATAGGACCTGCATAGTCCACGCCACTTTTAAAGAAAGGTCGGCTTGCGTTGACCCTAGCAGAGGGCAATGACCCCATTAAAGGATGTACAGACCGAGCGGAATGACGAATGCAAATAACACATTTGCGTACGAAGTGCCTAACTACACCCTTAGCGTTTATTATCCAATATTTAGATCGCAAAAAATTTAGAGTTAACTGAGGCCCGCCATGCAACGTGCTCTCATGAGCGAAAGCTATAAGGAGGTGGGTTAAATGTGACTTACGAGGAAGAATAATAGGATGCTTTGAGTCTTCGTGGAGATTGGCCCTGTGTAACCTACCGCCAACTCTCAAAATCTGATCCTGATCCAGGTAAGGATTGAGCGAGGTAAGTACCCCCTTTTTATCTATTTCACCTTTTGACTTTAAACTATCCATCTCCAATCCAAAATGTTCTTCTTGACATAATTTAATGCAGGTAAGTAACGCCCCTTGAATTTCAGAATGTGTTAGAAAATTTTCAAATTTTGTAGCATAATTTTCATTTTTAAATTTTAAGAACCTTTTACAATAAGCTATTACTCTGGTAAGTTTTGTTAGAGATGAATATTTTAATATTATAGAATCCTTACTTGTTTCTTTTACTACTGTGTTGCATGCTACTAATGATTTTCTCTCCTCTAGGTTAGTTATTTTGATTTCCTTTCTACTATAATTAATTTCTTTATTTTTCAGCCAACTAGGTCCCTGTCTCCACAACTCTAGGTGAGCGCACTCGGAAGGATTCACGCCGCGCGATGCGCTGTCTGCGGGATTATCACTGGACTGGACGTGCGACCACTGACTATTCTCCATAACGGTAAGTATTTCAGATACTCTATTGCCGACGAAGGTCTTCCAGCGGCTGGGGTGGCTGCTCAACCAGGCGAGCACCACTGTCGAGTCAGTCCAGGCATGTATATTTTCTTTGCAGATACCCAAGGTGTCGGAAACTTCACGCAGAAGTTTTGAAAGCAGCAACGCGCCACATAACTCCAAACGAGGTATTGATACCTGTTTGACAGGGGCCACCTTGGTCTTAGCTGCAACTAGATTGACATGAACGTGACCATTGGCATCAATGCACCGAACATAAACAGCGGCTGCGTAAGCGACATTAGAGGCGTCAGAGAATCCGTGCAACTCTAGTAAGACGTCAAGTTGACTCGTGTGAATCCATCGTGGTAGACGGAAGTCTCTAAGATGGTAAAGTTTGTCTCTATAACTAAGCCATTCTTTTATGAGGTGATCTGGAAGTTCATCATCCCATTCGGATCCTGTTAACCACAAGCGTTGAATGAACACCTTGGCTGTTATTATTACCGGCGCAAGCCAGCCGAGAGGATCAAACAAACGAGCGATGTCTGATATCACCTTTCTCTTGGTTATGGGGGTTTCGGGCTGAGGAAGTTGAACAGTATATCTAAACTCATCTAATTTTCTATCATAAGTTAACCCTAAAATCTTCGTAAGTGTATCTATTTTAAGTTCTAAGTTGTCTTGCTCAGTATTTTCATTTATTTTGTTTAATAACTCGTCACTATTGCTAGACCACTTCTGAAGCTGGAAGCCCCCACGACCTAATAATCCATTTAGTTGGTGATAAATTTGTTCACCTTCAGCGACAGATTGACAACCCGTTAACAGGTCATCTACATAAAAAGATGTAAGAATTCGGTCTGCTACTAGAGGAAAATCATTTCCTTCGTCACGAGCTAGCTGCTGTAGAGACCGGACCGCTAGGTATGGCGCAGAAGATGTTCCGAAAGTAACACGCAACAACCGAATATGCTTCAATTCAGCTTCTGGATTGTCACGCCACAAAATACGCTGATAATTAGTATCCTCATCTGCAACCTTGACCTGACGGTACATTTTAACGACATCTGCGACCAAACTTATGGGATGACAGCGCCACCGCATAATAGTTTGACGCAAATCAGGTTGTAGGGTTGGGCCAACCATTAATTCCTTATTTAATGATACACCATTGTGGCCTGAACATGAAGCGTCGAAGACGACCCTAACCTTAGTGGTACTTTTATCGTCACGCACCACCGCGTGATGTGGTAGGTAAAACGCATCATTACCTATTTCAGTCTGAGGGACAACTTCAGCGTGTCCCAGTTGAATGTATTCATCCACGACTGCACTATACTGTGACCTAAATTCCGGTTCCTTCAACAATCTGTTCTCTAGGTTGATAAAGCGCCTACGGGCAATGACCTCCGAACCCCCAAACGTGCAACTGGGCGAATCGGTTTTAAATGGTAGTTTTACCACATACCTCCCTGTCGCGTCACGTTTGGTGGTTTTAGAGTAGAAATCCTCACATTTCTGTTCTTCTTCAGTCAAAATCACGCTACGAACTGAGGGCTCTGACTCTAACTCCCAAAACTTACGTAAAAGGTCATTGACATCCGCTGACTGTACTACAGTATGATAACATACGGGCCTAGAGATTGATGACGATGAAATCTGA
>CANUHQ010000011.1:0-64542 GCA_948150665.1 Conistra vaccinii
AGTCGTGCAATAGACATTTAAAAATTATAGTTTTAAAAAATTGTTCAAAAGTTCCTGTAAGTACTAGTTAGAGCATAATAGGTTAGGTTAGGTTAGGTTAGGTTTTTTTTTTTTTTTTTTTTTGATTTGGCAGGAGTGGGAAATCCTCATGGACGCCCAGACTGCCTCACTAGTGAGCCAGTCTGGGCAGTGCCGGACTCTTACCGGCTAAAACCCACTCCTGCCTTTGCTCGTGTCCCTCTGACATGATCAGAGACCTTATTCGTCAGTGATTTCTTATTGAAGTCGTTCTGTTTTCTTTGTTTTCATGTCAGTCCTGGTTTAGGAAGCGGAGAGTTCCTGGAAGCAGTTGCCTCGCCAAGTCAAATCTTTTAATATCTAATAAATTTTTAGCTAACCTCTTGCATATCTATATTATATCAACAACTTATTTCTCTATACTATTTTTTGTGTTTTTAGGCTCACATCTGCTATACGTACTTGCTTTCCTCTGGGGTATTTAATGCAACTCTGGAACGGTACTGCCACAACCTCGTGATGATAATTCACGTTTTGTTTTAGGTACTGCTTGACAACCTGCTCACTCCAGACTGGTGCAACAACGCGTTCGATGGACCACAACGGTAAGATAAGTTTTTTGCTAATTATTCCAATGGTATCTGTATTAATATTATTGTATAAACTAATTTCTAAATCTATATTAAGGTTAATTGTGTTAAGTTCTAATGCGTTTAATTTGAAGTCGGCTTTTAATTGGGCTAGTTTCTTATGAAGTTGGCTCCAATTCGCTTGTGTTTGTGTTATTTTATAATTTGTTGAGGTTTTAATAGTTTTAAGTTTTTGTGTAACGTGAATTTTGAAAACAATACCGTTGTGGTCTGTTCGGGTCATACTTCCGGGAAAAGTTAGCTGCACCTTAGCAATATGCTACAGATAGGCGTGCCAACGCGTCCCATTTTAGACGTACCGGGCACTCTTTGTCGAAGGCGTTGTGACCAGTCTTTTCCATTTTGGCCGACATACAGTTGTGACACTTTGGAACTTCCTCCGCCAGCCGTGACGGACAATCCGCTCGCATGTGGGGGTCACCGCAGTGGATGCAGAGGTCGGCGGGCCGCGTGCACAGTTTACGGCTGTGGCCAAAGCACAGACAGCGAGTGCACTGAACCAGTGGTGACTGGTCCTGCACTTGCACTTGCTGTAGGTCAATGTGCACTCGACCCGCCATGGTCAGCCTCTGCCACACCGCAGGGGACACCTGCAGGATGACGTGGCACATGTGGGGGTTCCTCGTCTTGCGACGGTACTTCACCCCCAATCTCAAGTCCTCTGCAGGCATGTCCCCCATCAGGTGCGTGTTTTGCCTCCGCAAGGCTTGGATAACCTCCACATCCGAGTGGCAGGAGAGGACATCTTTGATTATTATTAGCGGGTCTTTATTCTTCATCTCTTCAACAACCAGGTTACCCGCTCTCCTGATCCTTTCGGTCACTTTGGTCATCTCGTCGCGGGTCTTGAATCCAACCACCACCTTTTGGTCCCTCGCTTTGCGCAGCCGTTCCACCCGAGTGCCCTCATTTCGGGCATCGACCGCGGTCCTGAGCTTCTCAAGAACCTCTTCACCGGTGTCCTGATCATTAACAGATGATACGACCACCGAGTGAAGAGGCTCTTGGATGTTCTGCTTTGGACCGACGGCGGCCATCTCCGCAAATGTTGGACCCTGGCCTGCAACATAGCGAGGGGCCTGCTGAAGATGCTCCGACAGAGCCTGGGTGTGCTGTTGGCACTCCTCCAAAGCCAGCTTGTGCTCTTTGAGGCCCGTCACGAGGCTCCTCATCAGGTCCGTCGACTCATCTGTGGTCAGCCTCAACGGCGCAGCTGTCGGTGCGGCTGTAATTGTGTTCGCAGGTGTGATCACAGGTGCGGGTGCGACAGGGACTTTTTCTTGCTCCGACTCCTTGACCAGTTCATAGAGCCGGTTTATGGCTTCGAGCACCCCAGTCTTAATCTCAGTCTTGAGATTGCGAGAGTCGCCCAAATGAAGCTTAGCTTTATTAAGGCAAGCTCTCGCTTCTGCTGTGAGACTGGGGTACCCGGACTCAGTCCTCTTTAGTGGTCTTGTAGTGTCCCTGTTTCCTCGGCGCGTCTCCAGAGTGCTGGCGGCCAGTGGCGCGGCGACACACTTTGGGTCGGCCGGGGATTTGGCCTGGGGCTCAGCTTTCCCGGCCTCCCATTCGCCAATGCTACGCCTCACGCTGGCATGCGAAGGCCCGGCCTTCTCCGCTGATTTGAGGAGGCCAGAGCTCCGAGAGCTCACGTCTGCCTTGGCCGGAGTGCGATACATATCCTTAGTGAAGGTTAGATTCATAAAATAAAATAAAATAAAATTTAAATTTAAAAAGACTTGTCAGAGGACACGTGTTACTTCTGTATCCCTGTAAAGGGGGGATAAGCTCAGTAAGCAACAAAAAATAATTTAATATAAAATAGTCTTACGGTCGAACGACCATAAGGTCAATATAAGGTACTAAAAATTAGAAAGCTCCGTCAAAATGATGCCTACAACTGTTAACGCACGTTGTTTTAGGTCTGGTCTTATGTAGAAGGACTTAGATATAGTTATAAGAAAGCTTAATTAAATCTAGATTTTTTGCCAAAATCGAAAAGTTTACCTGGCTAGTAAGAAAACAGTTTTATGTTAGCTAGGCGCACGTGCGAGGTGTCAAAAGACGCGTCTCCGCGCGGGCTAGCGAGCTATGGAATTATTGGAATTTTGACAGAACAAAAATTTAGACTTTTGGTCGAAAAACGTGTTTTTCGCCTGAAAAATGTGTAAAAACCAGGAATTGCGACTGCCAAACGGGACTCGAGCTCGCGGAACGCGCACCAGAGTACAGGTAAGGCAGGCAATTATCTATTTAAACTAGAATCAAAAATGTTTTTGGAGAGAATTTCGAGATAAAAATTATTTTAGATTTTCGTAAAGAAAAAATATCAAAAAATTTTATAAGTCCAAGAACGAAAAAATATTTTCGCGCTTTGTCAATTTTAATTAGTCAGGAAGTAGGACGGAGCCTATTTGTACGGTGAAACCATACATCGACGACTAAGCATTTTACGTTACTTTATTAATTCATATCTACTTAGCAATTAGTACTCAATTAGCGGTCATCGCGTGTGCTCCCTCGCTCCTTTATATTATAACCTTTTGGTCCGTGGAATATATTTGTTTTTACCTTAAAACATATCAGTATCATTGACTATCTTCCTACCTTCTACATGGTCCTTCGAGCTATCGGGCGGGACCTCGCGAGTTTTAGTATTCGTTTTTCTTTGGGGAGTTACGTGTATTTAAAATCTTGTGAGTGATCTCGTTCGGAAATCAGCATATCGGATAACAGTGATACGTGTGAACTGTGAACATAGTTTCGCAACAGCAGAACTTTAGCAAAGTATTTGTAGCAAAACCCTATAGCAGCACAGGGTGGAGTTGCAATACTAGTGAGCACGAGCAACGTTCCTGAGCATCCCGAGCAACGGAACATCAGCGCTTCAAGCACGAAGCAATCAGCATCCGGACTAGCAAGCAGCAAATCGGTATTCACAGCAGCGGCACTCCGTATCTACAGCAGCAGGACGACAGTGTGCAGTTAAAGCAGAGCATCAGCATTCGGAGTGCGACAACAGCAAACCAGCGGCAGTCAAACGCCAGTATTGTTCAAGTAAGATCTTTCCTTTTTTACTTCAAAAACTAACTAGCAGCAAAATGGAGGATCTTTACTATCAACAAATTGAACTTAGCGAATTAATCAAGAAAATACCGATCAATATAAAAAAGGATAGCGCCGATAGGAAAAATGATGACTATTTCAAAAGGCGATTAGAGATGTTAGAGAAGTATTGGTCAGATTTTCAGAATAATCACTTAGCTATATGTGAATATGGGGTCAAAGATCATTCGTACTTTATAAACTCAGAGCATGAAAAGGTCAGCAAGCATTATACCGCCGTCAAATCTCTAATCAGCGAACAACGCCTGCAGTTGTCAAGCAAGCTAACGCCTTTGAGAACCGTTAGGAGTACTCTAGCGACACTAGAGGAGCAAAAAGAAGCCGAGCAAGAAGCAGGGCCATCGGGTTATGAGCAGCCAAGAAAAGTCAGCAGTTCACGTACCATGGAGTCAAGAGGATCGACTAGCAAATTAGATGACATGATACGTAAACAAACAGCGAATTTTAAAGCGTTCAAAAGATCAGCGGGTTTTATCGACCTAGACTCCTTGTCCGAAAAGTGGGAAATGGAGGACGCACTACGAACTCTACAAGCACGCTGGTCACAAATTGACTCTCTTCATTGGGAGATTGATAGCGAGATAGGTGGAGAGGATGATGATTACGAGGCAGCTTATACACAGCATGAGCGATCATATATCCATCTAAAGAAAATGATCAACAAAAAGCTTTGGAGTGTATCACATAGAGAGCACTCCACACCGAAAATGGATATCCCTGTATTTACAGGAAATTATCAGCATTGGACGTCATTCAAGGACCTCTTTACCGAAGCTATTCACAGCAACCCTACCTTGTCGCAAGCGCAAAAAATGCAATATTTGAAAGGAAAGGTCAAGGGTGAGGCAGAAAGACTCATTCAACATCTTCCCATAAGCTCCAATAACTATGATACTTGTTGGGAAATCTTAAACCATCGGTATAACAATAAAAAGCTCATCTTTACATCAATCATAAATACTATGCTAGGTTTATCTAGTATGCAACATCAAACAGTAGGTCATATTAAAAAACTGCATGACGTAACGCTAGAAAGCTTACATGCCATAAAGAACTTAGGAATTGACATCAGCACCTGGGATCCGCTTCTCGTGCATTTATTGTCACAGAAGCTTGATAGCGAAACCTACGGAGGTTACATAGACTCCCTTAAAAACTCTAGAGAGTTACCGGTTTTGCAGGATTTTATGGACTACTTAGAAAGCAAATTTACGAGCCTGGAAACATCCCGCAGGAAGGCAGATCAAGCATCACCGAAATCAAGCAATCATACAAATAACGATCTTCCTGAAAATCAAAAAGCAAGGCGACACTACTTTGCCAATAAAGTTAACAAGCCGCCTTTAAAAGCCTTACACGTGTCGACCAGCAAATGTCAATTTTGCGGTCAACAACATGCCATGTTCAATTGCGAAAAATTTTTGCAATTGCCTAATGAAGCAAAATTAAAAGCAGCCGCAAAACTAAAATTATGCCAAAATTGTTTATTTGACCATAATGGCAAGCAATGCATTTCCGTTAGGCGATGTCGCAAATGTGACGGAAATCACCACTCCGTTTTACATGACGCCTGCTCAAAAAATATATCGCAATCGAATAGCGTTGTAACAACATCAGCTGACCCAAATCCGCAAGACAATGTCGCAATGACTGCGCATGTGTCACAAAATGATCCAGGAACGAATGAAGTTTTATTAGCTACAGCCTTGATTAAAGTCGCAGCGATTGATGGATCTTATCATGTCTTAAGGGCTCTCATTGACCCAGGGTCACAAGTTTCTCTGATAAGAGAAAGTGCAGCGAAAAAATTAGGATTACAAAGATCTAAATTCAACGGATTGATATTCGGAGTAGGGGAAGTCGAAAACAACTGTAACGGTGTGGTCACACTAAGCTGTTTCTCTACATATAACGACTTTTCGTTTAACACCGACGTACTTATCATGAGCAACCTACTGAAAGATATCCCGTATAAATCCTTTGACACATCGAAGTGGTCCTACATAGAAAATCTTAAACTAGCTGATCCATATTTTAACCATAGCCGTCCAGTGGACTTATTACTAAGCGCTCAAGTGAATGGCTTGATATTATTAGGAGGATTGATCAAAGGAGAGAGCGTATCGCAACCAGTGTTACAAGAAACACAGCTTGGGTGGATCATATACGGCGGTGGTCAAATGTCATCACTTCAATGCAACGTCGTCATGAATAATATTCACGATATTCAGCAGTTTTGGGAGATCGAGGATATAAGCGAAAATTCGAACTTATCGTTGGAAGATCAAGAATGTGTTGACTTCTATTCATCTACAACAAAACGTCATGAAGACGGGCGTTATGAAGTAAGATTGCCACTAAAAGCTGACATAAATGAAAAACTAGGTTCATCGAAACAGATGGCCATAGCACAGTTCCAAAACATGGAACGAAAATTTAGCAAACAACCCATTTTAGCAGAACAATATAAAGCATTCATTAGTGAATACATTGCCTTAGGACATATGGTACCTAGCAACAGCAAAAATAATAAACAAGCGCTATCATGTTACTTACCGCATCATTCCGTGCAACGAGCAGAATCAGCAACTACGAAGCTACGGGTAGTGTTTAACGCGTCAGCAAGGACGTCAAGCGGATATAGTGTGAATGACCTGATGAATAAAGGCCCAAATTTACAGCAGGACTTACAAGAACTGATTTTGAAGTGGCGTCAATATCGTTATGCTTATACATCAGATATCGAGAAGATGTACCGGCAGATATTAGTGAGTAAAGAAGATCAGCAATATCAGCAAATCGTTTGGAGGTATGCATCAGACCAACCTTTGCAAACGTACAACCTTACCACCGTCACATACGGAACTAAATCAGCACCATTTCTAGCAATGATGACTCTGAAACGTCTAGCCTCGGATGAACGAAGAAACTTTCCGGAAGCAGCGAAGATACTAGAAGAGTCATTTTATATGGATGACTTGGTCCATGGGTCACACTCCATCGAAACAGGAAAGCAGCTTATCGATGATCTCAACAGATTATTGAAATCAGGAGGTTTTACACTAAGAAAATGGTCCGCAAATCATTCAGATCTCCTTCAAAATATTGAAAAAAGCAACAGCAGCAACGGCGAAATACTTTTTAACTTTAAATCAGAAAGTACATCAAAAACATTAGGTCTTCGCTGGAATTCTTGTGATGACATGTTTACTTTCAAATATAGCTTATCTAATCCAAACGCAAAAGTAACTAAACGACTACTTTTATCGGAAATATCAAAAGTATTCGACCCGTTGGGGTGGTTGTCACCACTCACAACAAAGCTAAAGCTGATATTCCAAAAGCTGTGGTTAAACAAAATGCATTGGGATGAAGAAGTTCCTGTAGACATCAAAGCAGAATGGGTAGCGATTCAAGCGGACATGGAACACTTAAATCAATGCAAAATACCGCGCTGGATAGGGTATCAACCTAATGACGTCATAGAACTGCATGGTTATTGTGACGCATCGACTAAAGCCTACGCAGCAGCAATTTACGCAAGATTACGGAAAGAAAATGAAACATCAGTAGTACTAGTTGTTGCTAAGGCTCGATTAGTACCTGTTTCTAAGAGCATATCTTTGCCGAGATTAGAATTAAGCGGTGCGTATTTGTTAGCAAAGTTAATGAACAAAGTTATTAGTTGTTATAGTGAGCTAGATATCAGGATTTATGGATAGACTGATTCGATGGTGGTCCTAGGGTGGCTGCAAGGCCAATCCAGCCGATGGAAACCCTTTGTTGCGAATAGGACTAAAATTATAACAACAGTAATGAAACCAAGCTGCTGGCGATATGTTAAGTCTGAGGATAATCCAGCAGATGCAGCCAGTAGAGGCATCTCAGCCTCACAATTAAAGAATCAAACGCTGTGGTGGCAAGGACCACAGGTCTTGAAATCGTTTGACGAAAAATTAGAAGCCAAGCAACTCATTTACACCACTGATCAAGAAGTCAGAGGAAAATCAGCAGCAAGCAAAGTAAATGCTGTCCAAAATAGCAAAGACAGCATCATATTACAACTGTTACTCAAGTTCAGCTCACTCAATAAAATAACTAAAATAATGGCATGGCTTTTACGAGCAATCAAAACAATACAATTTAGCAAGAATGAAGCCATGTCAAGCAAGCATAGCAGCTTACCCGAATATCTTACCTTGTATGAATTGAGAAAATCAAAATTACTCATTATAAAATACATACAACGAACTGAATTTGCAGCGGAAATTATGTCATTACGGAAACATAATAAATTAAGTAGCAGAAGTAATCTATTAAAACTTAATCCTTTTATTGATCACGAGGGGATTCTACGAGTTAAAGGCCGGTTGAGCAAAGCAAACATGAGTGTGGAAATGAAGCATCCTGCGATATTGCCTCATAACAGCCGGCTTACTACTCTAATAATTCAACAAGCTCATCAGCTCACCTTTCATGGTGGACCGCGATTAACATTATTTAACCTTAGACAGAGATACTGGATTATCGCTGGAAATAAAGCTGTAAGGAAAGAAGTAAGACACTGCGTTACCTGTAGAAAGCATGAGCCCAAAATACAGCATCAATTGATGGGAGAGTTACCCGTAGCCAGAAGCAACCCCGCCCCACCATTCTATCACACTGGAGTGGATTATACAGGTTATGTAGATGTTAAAAGCAACAAGGGACGTGGAATTAAGACCACTAAAGGATATATTGCGCTGTTTATTTGTCTAGCGACCAAAGCCATCCATTTAGAGCTTGTATCCGACTTAAGCAGCTCTGGGTTCTTAGCAGCATTACGACGAATGGCAGCCAGAAGAGGAGCGCCTCGTCATCTTTACAGCGATAACGGGACGAATTTTGTGGGCGCTAATAGAATGCTACAGGAAAGCTATCACGATTTCGAAAATGTATATGATCGTAACTTTTTCGCGGAGCTAGCAGATTTAAATACAGAATGGCACTTCAATGCCCCATCTTGGCCTAGTGCCGGGGGTCTATGGGAGCGAGCCATTAGAAGCTTAAAACATCACCTCAAGCGAGTAATAGGGGAACAAAAGCTAACCTTCGAAGAGTTCAGCACTATTTTAGCACAGGTGGAGGCTTGTTTGAACTCTAGGCCTTTATGTGCCTTATCGGAAGATATCGAAGATTTAAATGTCCTGACTCCGGCTCACTTCTTGGCCGGAAGGAGTGGAACTACCATAATTGAAACTGAAACAGATGCTCGAACTAGATGGCATTTATCAGCAAAAATAGCAAACGACATATGGAAGAAATGGAGAGCGGAGTATCTGACTCAGTTATCCGTAAGAAGCAAATGGCGAAGCATTGAGCGGAATATTACCATCAATGATTTAGTGACCATCCAGGACGACAATCTGCCTCCTGGAAAATGGATGATGGGCAGAGTAATAGAAACTCATCCAGGTCAAGATGGATTAGTTCGAGTAGTAACTCTAAAAACAAAAAGCGGAACAATTAAAAGGCCGGTTGTGAAACTGTCAATCTTGCCGATACCGCCTGCTTCAAATAATACGGTAGATAACAATGTCAATCAAGCAAATAACGTCACCTCGAAAGAGCCCGATGTGCGGATTAGAAGCAGCAAAATCAAATCTAACTTTATATCGTTAGCAATATCGTTAATCTTTTTTATTTCATTGATAACATCGTCTCAAGCAGCTTTTAACATATCAGCGTTGCCTAGCAACAATTCTCTGTATTTTGAATCGGTAGACAACATGCAAGTTATTCGAGACAAATGGAATCTGGTTGTTTATTATGATATGAGCCCTTATTGGGAAGCGAATACTGCCGCCACGAAATTCTTGGACTATTTACAAAGGCTCTGTACATCCCTAAACGATAAGAGTCACTGTAATATGATAACGCTTCAATTAAATCACGACTTCAAAGAAATAAAGCACTATAATCAACTTATGATTAATCAGCACTTTGATGTGCGCACCAGACAGCGTCGCGGACTCATTAACGGTATCGGTTACGTGGCTAATAGCTTGTTCGGAGTATTAGACGAACGATTCGCCGAACAGTACAAGAAAGATATACAGCTTGTAAAACAAAACGAAAAGCATCTTAATAACTTGTTAAGAAATCAAACCTCTATCATTGAGGCTGAATACAACGTATTAAAAAGAACCGAGCAAACTATCCAATTACAACATAAAACCATAAACAAACACTTGAATCAATTGGATAATGCTGCCTTTGCTATTAAGCAAGAAGTTGAAGGTTTAGCCAAAACGCAAGACTTTGCTCTGTCGGCAGTCACAACTATCAACTTACTTCAAAACCTCAAAAGGATCCAGGATACTCTGTTAGATATCATCACGGATATTTACCACGGGAAATTCAATGCTCATCTGTTAACTCCAGATCAGTTACAACGTGAGTTACAGTTCATTTCTGGGCAACTAACAAAAGATACTACACTGCCCGTTGACAACCTACAATCTGACCTAAAATATGTTTACAGTATGTTGAAGGTAAAAGCTAGAATGATGGAAGAATACTTCATATTTGAGATTACTTTTCCATTGACCAGCAGAGACAGCTACAAGATTTATAAAATCATACCAATTCCTCAGCAGGTTCAAAATGATATGATTAGCGTACTACCAGTTGCGGAGTTCGTGGCTATTAGCTTGAAGAAAGATGCTTTCTTCACAATGTCGTTTATGGAGCTCCAATCATGCCTGCATAATGATCAGTCATATTTGTGCCAAGCTAACAAACCAATTAATCACTTAAGCATCGATGAAAAATTCTGCAAACTGGATAATAAATTAAAACAATGCATTGTAATTAAATCCCCTTGCCAAGATAGCTGGCTCGAACTAAATGACCCATCGCGGTACATGTATTTTTGCTGCAATACCTACTCAGTGAGGATTATATGTCAAGATCAAGTTTCCTTTAAACAGGTGACTGGAGTCGGAATTATTGACCTAGGTCCGAAATGCGTAATAAAAAGTAAAGATTTTACTTTGTATTCTCATGCCCTATCAGCAAACACAATTAAATCAAACTCTGAAATTCCGACCCCTCAGATAGCAGAATTAAACCATATGGTTAATATATCATTATCTCACTACACCGCTTACGAAGATCCCCTGAACAGCACATTAGTGGATCTGGGAGAACGAATAGAACAACTGAAGTCTGCCAATACTAACTTACCAGATTACTCTCTGTCTACACATGACATTCATCAGTTTATTATTTGTTACGGATTGCTGGGTGTAGCCGTTTTATTGGCGTCATACTTCTTATGGAGAAGGTGTCGTGCAGCTTCTTCAGTGAACCTATTATCACAAAGTGTGGAAAATAGTGTTGTGTTCTCGCGAAAGCAGAGTACGGCTGACCGTCAGCCCAGTGAAGTGATTATAGTTAGTGAGGACACTAATCCTAAACGAGACGTATCCACGTCACCTATTTCTAAAACATGTCGCTTTAGATTAGAAAATTTGTAACTTTTTGGCCCGGGAGCATGTACGGTGAAACCATACATCGACGACTAAGCATTTTACGTTACTTTATTAATTCATATCTACTTAGCAATTAGTACTCAATTAGCGGTCATCGCGTGTGCTCCCTCGCTCCTTTATATTATAACCTTTTGGTCCGTGGAATATATTTGTTTTTACCTTAAAACATATCAGTATCATTGACTATCTTCCTACCTTCTACATGGTCCTTCGAGATCAATATAAGGTACTAAAAATTAGAAAGCTCCGTCAAAATGATGCCTACAACTGTTAACGCACGTTGTTTTAGGTCTGGTCTTATGTAGAAGGACTTAGATATAGTTATAAGAAAGCTTAATTAAATCTAGATTTTTTGCCAAAATCGAAAAGTTTACCTGGCTAGTAAGAAAACAGTTTTATGTTAGCTAGGCGCACGTGCGAGGTGTCAAAAGACGCGTCTCCGCGCGGGCTAGCGAGCTATGGAATTATTGGAATTTTGACAGAACAAAAATTTAGACTTTTGGTCGAAAAACGTGTTTTTCGCCTGAAAAATGTGTAAAAACCAGGAATTGCGACTGCCAAACGGGACTCGAGCTCGCGGAACGCGCACCAGAGTACAGGTAAGGCAGGCAATTATCTATTTAAACTAGAATCAAAAATGTTTTTGGAGAGAATTTCGAGATAAAAATTATTTTAGATTTTCGTAAAGAAAAAATATCAAAAAATTTTATAAGTCCAAGAACGAAAAAATATTTTCGCGCTTTGTCAATTTTAATTAGTCAGGAAGTAGGACGGAGCCTATTAAAGATCAAAATGGCTGAAAACAGCTTCGAAATGCGTCACCAGGATGCAAAGTTATAACGGTTAGGTTAGGTTAGGTTAGGTTGGCCCGCTCCTGTGGAACATCGGGTACGACTGGGTGCTGAGGGGCGAGCTCGGCCCGGGGGTAGACCTGACGTGTTATGCGGATGACACGCTGGTCACTGCCCGGGGGAGCTCGCACAGGGAGGCAGCGTTGCGCGCGACGGCTGCGGTCTCACAGGTGGTGAGCCGCATACGTCGCCTAGGCCTGGAGGTGGCCCTTAGTAAGTCGGAGGCCATGGTGTTTCATGGCCCCCGGCGGGCGCCACCACCCGGCTCACATATCGTGGTCGGGGGGACTCGGATCGCTGTCGAGTCTACCATGAAGTACCTAGGATTGGTGCTCGACAGCCGGTGGGACTTCGGGCCCCACTTCCGACGGTTGGCGCCCAAGTTGCTGGGTGCTGCTGGGGCGCTGTCAACGCTGCTTCCCAATCTGGGGGGCCCGAGCGCCGCTTGTAGGCGGCTCTACGTGGGGATCGTGCGGTCGATGGCCCTTTACGGGGCCCCGATCTGGGCGGCTGACCTGACGGCCGGTAGCATCGCTGTATTGCGTAAGCCGCAGAGAGCGATGGCCGTCAGAGTCATCAGGGGGTATCGCACGATCTCCTACGAGGCGGCTTGTGCACTGGCCGGATCCCCGCCCTGGGACCTGGAGGCGAAGGTGCTCGCGTCACTTCATCGGTGGCGCGAGGAAGCCACAGCGCGGGGCGAGCGACCGATGCAGCGACACATGGAGCTGCGTCGGTCTCAGCTTCGCGAGGTCCTGGTGGCGGAATGGCGGGAAAGGCTTTCACGCCCCACCGCCGGCCTCGTCACCATCGAGGCGGTCCGGCCGGTGCTCGACGACTGGCTCGGGAGGAGGCACGGCTCCCTGTCGTTTCGGGTGACGCAGGTGCTTTCGGGGCATGGCTGCTTCGGGAAGTACCTGTGTCGCATAAACAGGGAGCCGGACGCTCGGTGTCACCACTGCGTCCATTGTCGGGAGGACACGGCGCGGCATACATTGGCAGAGTGTGCCGCGTGGGAGGAGCCGCGCCGTGCCCTCGTTTCAGAAGTTGGAGCCGACTTGTCACTGCCGGCCGTCGTTCGTTCGATGGTCGGGAGTGCCGAGTCGTGGGACGCGGTGGTTTCCTTCTGCGAGACAGTCATCTCGCAGAAGGAGGCTGCGGAAAGGGAGAGGGAGATCTCGTCCACTCACCCGGCCCGCAGCAGGCGCACCGGGCGTCGGCGGAGGGCGGATAACGCCCTCTTCCAGCCCCCCTAAATGGGTCCAGGGGCGACGGATTCGGGGACATCCGTCGCCCCCCATCACACAGGACCCGAGATGGCGGCGCGTAGTGTTCCACGCGCGCCACTCTAAGACGTAACGGGGGGAGTTTGCACACCTCACTCCCCCTACGGGACGGGGCCCGCAGAGTGCGGGCCGTCACCAGTCCGGGGCAGCGGAAGTCGCAATTTGCTCCCGCAGCCCCCCGACGCAAGTGTGCGAGGGAACACCGGGGTGGTTTTAGTCAGTAAGAGTCTGACAGACCCCTTCGCCCACCCCAGGGCGGAGGACATCCATGAGGATTTCCATCCCGAGAAAAAAAAAAAAAAAAAAAAGGTTAGGTTAGGTTAGGTTAGGTTCTGCGAGACAGTCATCTCGCAGAAGGAGGCTGCGGAAAGGGAGAGGGAGATCTCGTCCACTCACCCGGCCCGCAGCAGGCGCACCGGGCGTCGGCGGAGGGCGGATAACGCCCTCTTCCAGCCCCCCTAAATGGGTCCAGGGGCGACGGATTCGGGGACATCCGTCGCCCCCCATCACACAGGACCCGAGATGGCGGCGCGTAGTGTTCCACGCGCGCCACTCTAAGACGTAACGGGGGGAGTTTGCACACCTCACTCCCCCTACGGGACGGGGCCCGCAGAGTGCGGGCCGTCACCAGTCCGGGGCAGCGGAAGTCGCAATTTGCTCCCGCAGCCCCCCGACGCAGGTGTGCGAGGGAACACCGGGGTGGTTTTAGTCAGTAAGAGTCTGACAGACCCCTTCGCCCACCCCAAGGCGGAGGACATCCATGAGGATTTCCACCCCGAGAAAAAAAAAAAAAAAAAAAAAGGTTAGGTTAGGTTAGGTTAGCGCGGGGCGAGAGACCAATGCAGCGACACATGGAGCTGCGTCGGTCTCAGCTTCGCGAGGTCCTGGTGGCGGAATGGCGGGAAAGGCTTTCACGCCCCACCGCCGGCCTCGTCACCATCGAGGCGGTCCGGCCTGTGCTCGACGACTGGCTCGGGAGGAGGCACGGCTCCCTGTCGTTTCGGGTGACGCAGGTGCTCTCGGGGCATGGCTGCTTCGGGAAGTACCTGTGTCGCATAAACAGGGAGCCGGACGCTCGGTGTCACCACTGCGTCCATTGTCGGGAGGACACGGCGCGGCATACATTGGCAGAGTGTGCCGCGTGGGAGGAGCCGCGCCGTGCCCTCGTTTCAGAAGTTGGAGCCGACTTGTCACTGCCGGCCGTCGTTCGTTCGATGGTCAGGAGTGCCGAGTCGTGGGACGCGGTGGTTTCCTTCTGCGAGACAGTCATCTCGCAGAAGGAGGCTGCGGAAAGGGAGAGGGAGATCTCGTCCACTCACCCGGCCCGCAGCAGGCGTACCGGGCGTCGGCGGAGGGCGGATAACGCCCTCTTCCAGCCCCCCTAAATGGGTCCAGGGGCGACGGATTCGGGGACATCCGTCGCCCCCCATCACACAGGACCCGAGATGGCGGCGCGTAGTGTTCCACGCGCGCCACTCTAAGACGTAACGGGGGGAGTTTGCACACCTCACTCCCCCTACGGGACGGGGCCCGCAGAGTGCGGGCCGTCACCAGTCCGGGGCAGCGGAAGTCACAATTTGCTCCCGCAGCCCCCCGACGCAAGTGTGCGAGGGAACACCGGGGTGGTTTTAGTCAGTAAGAGTCTGACAGACCCCTTCGCCCACCCCAGGGCGGAGGGCATCCATGAGGATTTCCACCCCGAGAAAAAAAAAAAAAAAAAAAAGGTTAGGTTAGGTTAGGTTAGGTTAGGTTGGGGGTCACGCCTCCTGTCGAGGTCCTGGACGTGGACGCCGCAGCGCTCCAGCTGAGGGGGTCCCTGACAGAGGTGTGCAACTCCAGCATGCCCCTGTCTCGCGGCGTACCTCCCCGACGCGCCGTCTATTGGTGGTCGGAGGAATTGGCGGGGCTCCGGACCGCCTGCGTAGCGGCCAGGAGGGCCTACACGCGGAGTCGGAGGCGCAGGCCCCGAGACCTAGCCGGCGAGGGGGCCCTCTATGCGTCGTACGTCGATGCAAAGAGGGTCCTCAAGTTGGCAATGTGCGAGGCCGAAGACTCGGCGAGAGCCGAGATGCTGGAGGGTCTCGACAGAGACCCGTTCGGGAGACCGTACAAGGCGGCGCGGAGTAAACTGCGCCCCTGTGGTCCTCCGCTGACGGAGACCCTCGAGCCGGCATTGCTGGATGGGGTGGTCCGGTCCCTGTTTCCGTCCAGGACCGACTTCACCCCGCCAGTGATGGACCCCCCCCCGCGGGAGGCGGTTCCGTCGGAGGAGGAGGTTCTCCCGGTGACAGCGTCGGAGCTCTACGCGGGCACTCTGCGCCTCCGCGCGAAGAACACGGCCCCAGGGCCGGACGGTGTTCCCGCAAGGGTGGTGGCCATAGCCGCCTCTCAGATGGAGGAGAGGCTTCGGGACCTCTTTAGCGCGTGTTTCACAACTGGGAGGTTCCCGAAACCTTGGAAGGAGGGGCGGTTGTGCCTCCTCCGAAAAGAGGGACGCCCGGTGGACTCCCCCTCGGCTTACCGGCCCATCGTTTTGCTCGATGAGGTCGGTAAGACGTTCGAGGGGATTATCGCCGAACGGCTGTATAGTCTGCTGGGAACGGTGGGGCCGGACCTGTCGGACGCCCAATTCGGTTTCCGACGGGGTCGTTCGACAGTGGATGCGCTGGCCCTGCTCAAGGGCCAGGTGAAGGAGGCCGTGGAGGCGGGGGACGGAGTGCTGGCGGTGTCATTCGACATTGCCAACGCCTTCAACTCTGTCCCCCACTCGACAATATTGGAGGCGCTCCGGTATCACGGAGTGCCTCAATACCTGCGCACACTCTTGGCCAGCTACTTGGAGGACCGGGTGGTCCTCCTCGCGGACAAGACGGCCAGAGTGAGGCAGTATGGTGCAGAGTCCGGTGTTCCACAGGGATCGGTCCTAGGACCACCGCTGTGGAACATTGGATTCGACTGGCTCCTGCGGGGGACCCTCCTCCAGGGCACGAGCATCATCTGCTACGCAGATGATACCCTCCTCCTTGCCCGGGGGAGGAACTTCAGGGAGGCGGCCATTCTGGCCTCTGCTGGCGGATCCTTAGTGGCTGGAAGGATCAGCCGCCTAGGGCTGAAGGTGGCGCTGCACAAGACGGAGGCCGTGTATTTTCACGGTCCTCGGCAGCGCATCCCACCCGACGGACACATTGTCGTGGAGGGCGTCAGGATCGGGGTCAAGGCCCAGATGAAGTACTTGGGCCTTGTACTCGACAGCAGGTGGCGTTTCGGCCCACACTTCAGCGGGCTGTCGACGCGCCTGCTGAAGGCAGCGAATGCCCTTTCCTGGCTCCTCCCGAACCTGGGAGGTCCGAAGGCGCGATGCCGGCTTTTGTATGCCGGCATCCTCAGGAGCATGGCCCTTTACGGTGCCCCGATTTGGGCGGACTCCCTCCACAGGAGGGAGAACGCCACTACCATCCGTAGGCCCCAAAGGGCCATTGCACTGCGGGTGGCGAGGGCCTACCGGTCGGTGGGCTTCTCGGCAGCGTGCGCTCTGGCCGGCACCCCTCCTTGGGAGCTCGAGGCGTGGGTGCTGACCAGAGTGTACGAATGGACGGCGCGGTGTAAGGCGCTCGGGGAGCCCCCCGCCGCAGAAGAGCGGGAGGCCGTGCGTCAAGAGGCGAGGGACGCGATCGTCCACCACTGGACGGAGGACCTCGCCAATGCCGTTTTCGGCCGCCGAACTCTGGACGCCCTCGGGCCAGTCCTGAAGGATTGGCTCGAGCGGTCTCACGGTTTCCTCTCTTTCCGTCTGGTGCAGGTGTTGTCCGGCCATGGGTGTTTCGGAACGTACCTGCACCGGATCCAAAGGGAGGAGACCCCGTCGTGCCACGACTGTGGCGCGGCGGAGGACACGGCTCAGCACACCCTTGAGGTGTGCCCAGCCTGGTCCGAGCTGCGTCGCGGTCTGAGCGCAGCGGTCGGGCAGGACCTCTCGCTTCCCGGCGTCGTCAACTCGATGCTGGAAAGCGAGGGGGCCTGGACAGCGGTCGCCTCCTTCTGCGAGGACGTAATGTCGCAGAAGGAGGACGCGGAGCGCGCGCGGGAGGACGACCCTCTCGCAGCGCCGCTCCGCAGGCGAAGACGGGGCATGAGAAGGCGATTGTGCGATCGTCGTCTTATGCCCCCTGGTGGTGAACAGCGGGAGACGGGTGCGGGGGCGCCTTCTCCTGCATTGCACAGTTCACCATCCATGTCGGGCGGGAATGACAGAGCGCTCGCGGTCATTCCTGGGCCCCTCCCCGATGGGGGGGGCGTGTCGGGCTCGCCTGCAAGGCGGGCGGTCGTCAGCGGGGGACTGGATGTTATGGCTCTGCCGGATTCCCAGTCCTCCTCTTTGCAGACGAGGTAGGAGCGCCGCTGGGTCGTTTAGTGGGTATACCGGATTTTCCGGGGAGTCCCACATACCCCTCCCATCCCCCGATGGGTGGGCATGCGTAATGCATTTTTCCCAGCGTCAAAAAAAAAAAAAAAAAAGGTTAGGTTGGGGGACCCCCCCACAGTGCTTGCGTCCACGTCGCGTCCCCTGGGCAACGACCCGGTTCTGACCACCGTAACGGAGTGGCAGACCGGGCTCGGCTAAAGTGCACTGTGAATCGTAGGCATTCATGCGGTCGTCTACGAACACTGAGGTTTTTTTTTTTAATTTTAAAGAAAAGATGGGTGGGCCAGCGCGGGATGCGTCTGGCCGATTTGTTGGGAATCGCTCCTCCCAGGGCGATTCAAACGGCCCTTCTCAGGGCCAACCCAATGGCCCTTCTCAGGGCCAAGCCGACGGCCCTTCTCAGGGCCCCGCCGGCGGCGCTTTGGCGCCGGAAGCTGACCGCGCATCATCTGCGGCCAGCTTATTCCGTAGGCCAGACGAGTTCTCGGACACCGACGACTCCAATATGGACACGTCGGCGGCCGAGAGCGACTGCTTCAAGCGGAAGCGGTCTGAGGGCTCCTCGGGGTCAACCGGTGGCAAGTCGAAGAAGAAGTCGAAGTCGAAGAAGGCTTCGGCTTCCGCTTTGGCTTCAACCCACGATGTGGGCCTGGTGGACGCCGAGCGCCGGCTGAGTCTGGCCAAGAAGCAGCAGCTCCAGTTGGATCGGGAGGAGAGGGTCGCCGCCAAAGAGAAGCAGGCGCAAGCTGCCAGGGCGAGGGCTGGCTACGGTGCATCAAATGTGCTGTATGCTGACCACTCCCTGGCAGAATTGGAGCGCATGGCGGCGGAGGACAGGGAGGAGGTCGTGGAGGTCGCCTCCAAGTCTTCAAACCTGAAGGGGACCTTCCAGAAGGCCCTCAAATGCCGTGCCGCCAGCATGCACGGCATTATTGCGGAGCTGGTTAGGCGGACGGCCACGGAGGAGACGCGGCAGCTGCAGGCGAAGGTGGATCGCCTGCAGGCGGAGGTCAGCCAGCTGCACCAGAAGCTGGCTGAGGCCACGGCGAGGCCTGCCCAATCTGCCCCGGGGCCGGTGGTGACAGGTCCCACCTCCTCCCACGCCAGCCTTGAGGAAACGTTCCGCAAGGTTGTCATGGAAGAGAGGGCCTTCACCAGGGCCTGCATCGCAGGCATCGAGGACCGGCTCCTGCCGGAAAAGCGGCTCCGCCCGCCGCTAGCGGCAGACATGAGGCCACCACCAAACGAGCTGGTACCGGCGCCTATTGCAGGCCCGGTATCAGGCGCAAAGCCCTTCAAGGGCAAGGGTAAGGGCAAGAGGACCAAGGCGGGTCCTCATGCCCCCACCACAAGCACGGAGGCAGCGTCTGGGTCGACTGCCACTCCAGCAGCCCCCCAGAACCCGCAGGAGGAAGACGCCCTTCTTCCCTCCACCACCCCGGCCAACCAGTCGTGGACGAAGGTGGTCAAGAAGGGCAAACGAGGGAAAAAGGGGAAAAAGCAGGCCCCCAAGCCCTCTGCGACTGCTCCTGCAGCCAAAAGGGCTCCAGCCGGCGGGAGGAAGTTGGTTCCTCCCAAGACCGCAGCCGTAGTGGTGACGCTCACCGCTGAGGCTGTGGAGCGGGGGGAGACGTACGCGTCTATTATGACGCGTGCGCGTACCAATGCCGATCCCAAAACACTGGGGATCGGCACACTCTCCTGCCGCCGGACCCAGGCTGGGGCTCGAATCTTCGAGTTCCCGGGGGCTAAGGGCGGCGCTAACGCGGACCTCTTCGCAGCCAAGTTGCAGGAAGGCCTTGGAGGTGACCGAGCTCGACGACTCGGTCACCAAAGAGGAGGTGGAGGCGGCGTTCGCAGCAATTGGGGGCTGCGGGGTCGCAGAAGTAAAAGGTCGGGCCATCAGGCCTGGCCGCGGTGGCATGGGCACCATCCGCCTCGAGTGCCCAGTCGCCGCAGCTGTGGCCGTCCTTGCCAAGGGACGGGTTGCCGTCGGCTTTAGCTCGGGTGTAGTCCGGGCACTTGCAGCAAGGCGTCTGCGCTGCTACAAGTGCCACGGAGTCGGACACACTCGGCCCCTCTGTCCGTCCGGGGTCGACAGAGGGAACACATGTTACCGCTGTGGCAAGGACGGGCACAAGTCCACCTCCTGTGCCGCCAGTGGCTGCCCGGCGGACCACGTCACGATGGGGAGGAACTGCAATCCTCCCCCAAAGAAGGGCAGGGAGCAGGCGCCGATCCGGCCTGTCGCTGCCGCCGCCGTCCCTGAGGCTGGGACATCGGCGGATGTGGAGGGGGGTGCGATGTCTGATTGATGGATAGTCAGATCAAACATCGCATCCTCCAGGCGAACACCAACCACTGCAGAGCAGCCCAGGATCTGTTGATGCAGAGCATGGCTGAGTGGTTGGTGGACGTGGCGGTGGTTGCCGAGCCGTACTCGGTCCCTGGCCGTTGGCTGGGTGATCGGGATGGTTCGGTGGCATTAGTGTCGCGGTCTTCCACGGACTCCCCTCCCCTCTCGCTCTTAGAGAGGGGACCGGGATACGTGGCCGCCGCGTGGGGAGACTTGGCCCTTGTGGGCGTTTATTTCTCCCCAAACCGCCCTCTATCGGATTTCGAGAACTTTCTCGAAATCCTCACAGCAGTGCTGGGGAGCGTGTGCTCAATACCTGCGCACACTCTTGGCCAGCTACTTGGAGGACCGGGTGGTCCTCCTCGCGGACAAGACGGCCAGAGTGAGGCAGTATGGTGCAGAGTCCGGTGTTCCACAGGGATCGGTCCTAGGACCACCGCTGTGGAACATTGGATTCGACTGGCTCCTGCGGGGGACCCTCCTCCAGGGCACGAGCATCATCTGCTACGCAGATGATACCCTCCTCCTTGCCCGGGGGCGGAACTTCAGGGAGGCGGCCATTCTGGCCTCTGCTGGCGGATCCTTAGTGGCTGGAAGGATCCGCCGCCTAGGGCTGAAGGTGGCGCTGCACAAGACGGAGGCGGTGGTTTCCTTCTGCGAGACAGTCATATCAGTCGACCCGAGATGGCGGCGCGTAGTGTTCCACGCGCGCCACTCTAAGACGTAACGAGGGGAGTTTGCACACCTCACTCCCCCTACGGGACGGGGCCCGCAGAGTGCGGGCCGTCACCAGTCCGGGGCAGCGGAAGTCGCAATTTGCTCCCGCAGCCCCCCGACGCAGGTGTGCGAGGGAACACCGGGGTGACCGTCCGTTCGGGAGACCGTACAAGGCGGCGCGGAGTAAACTGCGCCCCTGTGGTCCTCCGCTGACGGAGACCCTCGAGCCGGCATTGCTGGATGGGGTGGTCCGGTCCCTGTTTCCGTCCAGGACCGACTTCACCCCGCCAGTGATGGACCCCCCCCCGCGGGAGGCGGTTCCGTCGGAGGAGGAGGTTCTCCCGGTGACAGCAGATACAGCGGTACACCAACCATTGCCGGCAAAAAGCCCGCGGGGAGCGCGCCCGCGACCACTTCCCGGACGGCCGCGCCCCTGGCAGCCGCACCCTCGGTGAACACACCCTCGGTGACCGCACCCGGGTCCACCACAGAGGCCTGGACGACGGTCGTCAAGAAGGGCCGCCGTAAGAAGAAGACGGCGCCAACACCACCGGTACCCACTGGAGCACCGGCGCCAGCACCCAAGAAGGCTCAGGGGCCGCCTAGGATCAGAGCCCCACGCTCCGCGGCTGTAATAATTACGCTGCAGCCCGGAGCCGTCGAAAGGGGTGTCTCCTATAAGGCGGTCCTTGCGGAGGCAAAAGCCAAAGTCCCGTTCTCCGACCTTGGTATACCGTCCGGCCTCAGATTGAGGAATGCGGTTACGGGGGCGCGGCTGCTTGAGGTGCCGGGTGCCTCTAGCGGCGAAAGGGCGGACGTCCTGGCCACCAAGCTGAGGGAGGTCCTCAACCCGGAGGACGTTCGGGTGTCCAGGCCGATGAAGACCGCTGAACTGCGAATCAACGGGCTGGACGACTCGACGGCTCCGGCTGAGGTCGTGGCGGCCATTGCCCGTTCCGGTGGATGTCCGCCCGAAGACGTCCGGACGGGTGAGATACGCGTCGATGCTTCCGGGCTCGGCACGATCTGGGTGCGGTGCCCGGCGGCAGCGGCGAATAAAGTAGCCGACGCTAGGCGTCTATTGGTGGGGTGGGTGGCAGCGAGGGTGAAGCGGCTGCAACCCATGGCCTTGCGGTGCTACCGTTGCCACGACATTGGGCATGTCAGGGCACGGTGCACCGCCGAAACAGACCGCAGCGACCAGTGCTATCGCTGTGGTCAGGCCAGCCACAAGGCGGCCCAGTGCTCCGCAGCACCAAACTGCAGCCTCTGTGCAGCTGCAGGGAGGTCCGCCGAGCACAGAGCGGGTGGAAAGGCCTGTGGCGCACCCGCCACGAAGAAGAAGAAGAAGAGGAAGAGAGGGGCTGCCAAGGCTGCCGGGGGCTCTTTACCCCCCCTGCAGCCTGGCTGCCCTTCGGCCGACTCCCGGCCTAGGAATGGTGCGGAGGAAATGGATTGCGTATAATGGCGCTCTACCATTTCTTCCAGGGCAATATCAACCACTCTGCTAGAGCTCAGGATCTCTTGCTCCAGAGCATGGCAGAGTGGTCGATTCACGTGGCTGTGGTCGCCGAACCGTATTTTGTCCCCCCCAGGGATAACTGGGTGGGAGACTTGGACGGTTTGGTGGCCATCATTGGTGGGGCTCTTGTCAACCCGTCCCGAGGTCATGGCTGGGTAGCCGCCCTCGCGGACGGCATTGGCACGGTTGGGGCGTACTTTTCGCCCAACAAGAGTCTCGCCGACTTCGAGAGGTTCCTTGTCGAGTTGGGTGCCGTCGTGGGCCGACTACACCCTCGCCCGGTGCTGTTGCTGGGGGATCTCAACGCCAAGTCTGTGGCGTGGGGATCCCCTGTGACCGATGCTAGGGGCGAGGTGCTGGAGGAGTGGGCGGTCACGACTGGCTTGACCGTTCTAAACCGGGGCTCGGTTCACACGTGCGTGCGGCAGCGGGGCGGGTCTATAGTGGACGTCTCGTTCGCTAGCCCCGCTGTCGCGAGCCGTGTCCGCGACTGGCGTGTCGCCGTGGAGGTGGAGACGTTGTCGGATCACCGATACATCCGCTTCGACGTCTCCGCCCAGACCGCCGGCGGCCGCGGTCCACCGGCCCCGCGAACGGACGGTCCGCGCTGGGCGCGTAAGCGCATCGACAGGGAGCTTCTCGAGGAGGCCGCCATTGTCCAGGCCTGGGTCCGGGAGTCGGCAATGAACGGACCCGTCGACGTCGAGCAGGAGGCGCTGTGGTTCCGCGGGGCGATGACGCAAATTTCCGACGCGTCTATGCCCCGGGTCCACGCACAGTCCGCTAGGCGCCAGGTGTACTGGTGGACCGCCGAGATCGCGCAGCTGCGCGTCGCGTGCGTGGCGGTTAGACGCCCGTACACCCGATACCGGAGGAGACGTCGCCGGGATCCCGACGAAGAAGCCGCGCTGTATGAGGTGTACCGCGCGGCTAAGGAGGCTCTGTGGCTGGCCATAGGCGAGTCGAGGACGCGAGCCAGGGAGGAGATGTTGGAGACTCTAGATGGGGATCCGTGGGGGCGCCCTTATCGCGCGGTGCGAGGGAAACTTCGAGCCGCGGCACCCCCACTTACTGAGAGTCTCCAACCCGAGCTGCTGGAGGAGGTGGTCGCAGCCCTCTTCCCGGCAACAGCGGAGCATACTCCGCCGCCGATGGTTTTGCCCACAGCCGCAGAGCCTACAGAGGAGGAGAACGCCATCAGCGTCCCAGAGGTGACACAGGCAGAGATGAGGGCAGCCGTGATGCGGCTCCGGGCCAAGAACGTGGCTCCGGGGCCCGACGGGATCCACGGCTGCGTGTTAGCCCTCGCTCTGAAGGAGCTTGAGCCCCAACTGAGAGGACTCTACACGGCGTGCCTCGAGCAGGGCCAGTTTCCCACTCTGTGGAAGTCTGGTCGTTTGGTCCTGCTCAGGAAGGCGGGGCGCCCTGCGGACTCACCATCCGCGTACCGGCCCATAGTGCTGCTTGACGAGGTGGGCAAGCTGTTCGAGCGGATAATCGCAGCCCGCCTCGTCGGCCACTTGTGCAGAGAGGGGCCGGACCTGGACGACAGCCAGTTCGGGTTTCGGCATGGGCGCTCTACGATCCACGCTGTGTCGCGAGTTAGAGTCCTGGCGGAGGAAGCGGTGTCCCGGGGCGGGGTGATGTTGGCGGTGTCCTTGGACATCTCCAACGCCTTCAACACCCTGCCCTGGAGTTGTATTCGGGAGGCACTGCGGTATCATGGGGTGCCTCCCTACCTCCGCCACATCGTTGGGGCTTATTTGTCAGAGAGGTGTGTCACCTACATGGGACGTGATGGTGGAAACCAGCGCCGCATGTCGTGCGGTGTTCCGCAGGGTTCGGTTGTAGGCCCGCTCCTGTGGAACATCGGGTACGACTGGGTGCTGAGGGGCGAGCTCGGCCCGGGGGTAGACCTGACGTGTTATGCGGATGACACGCTGGTCACTGCCCGGGGGAGCTCGCACAGGGAGGCAGCGTTGCGCGCGACGGCTGCGGTCTCACAGGTGGTGAGACCGCAGCCGTTTCACTCACGACTCACGACTCGTTTCAGAAGTTGGAGCCGACTTGTCACTGCCGGCCGTCGTTCGTTCGATGGTCGGGAGTGCCGAGTCGTGGGACGCGGTGGTTTCCTTCTGCGAGACAGTCATCTCGCAGAAGGAGGCTGCGGAAAGGGAGAGGGAGATCTCGTCCACTCACCCGGCCCGCAGCAGGCGCACCGGGCGTCGGCGGAGGGCGGATAACGCCCTCTTCCAGCCCCCCTAAATGGGTCCAGGGGCGACGGATTCGGGGACATCCGTCGCCCCCCATCACACAGGACCCGAGATGGCGGCGCGTAGTGTTCCACGCGCGCCACTCTAAGACGTAACGGGGGGAGTTTGCACACCTCACTCCCCCTACGGGACGGGGCCCGCAGAGTGCGGGCCATCACCAGTCCGGGGCAGCGGAAGTCGCAATTTGCTCCCGCAGCCCCCCGACGCAAGTGTGCGAGGGAACACCGGGGTGGTTTTAGTCAGTAAGAGTCTGACAGACCCCATCGCCCACCCCAGGGCGGAGGACATCCATGAGGATTTCCACCCCGAGGAAAAAAAAAAAAAAAAAAAAGGTTAGGTTAGGTTAGGTTAGGTTTTTTTTTTTTTTTTTTTTTTTTTTTTTTTTTTTTTTTTTGGTTTTGGCAGGAGTGGGAAATCCTCATGGACGCCCAGACTGCCTCACTGGTGAGCCAGTCTGGGCAGTGCCGGACTCTTACCGGCTAAAACCTTATATCGTGATTACTTATAAAACTTTATCTGTATACTATTTTCCTTTTATATTTTTAGTTGTATTGTTTTTTTTTATTTTTAAATATTTTGAGTCTACCTATACATATTTAATTTTTCAAATATTATCTTTATATCTTAGTCTATTATCTTTATTTATGTTATGACTATCCTGATATATATATAACATATCACATAGACATATTAGGTTAGGTTAGGTTAGGTTAGGTTAGGTTAGGTTAGGTTAGGTTAGGTTAGGTTAGGTTAGGTTAGGTTAGGTTAGGTTTTTTTTTTTTTTTTTTTTTTTTTTTTTTTGGCAGGAGTGGGAAATCCTCATGGACGCCCAGGCTGCCTCACAGATGAGCCAGTCTGGGCAGTGCCGGACTCTTACCGGCTAAAACCACACTCCTTCCTTACAATTAATCCACAGACATGGAGGTCCGTGCTTTTGGTTACTTGATACATTTTTATTAACATGTTTTCTTACATTCTACAGTAATTGTGCTCCTACATCGGACACATATTCTTAGCTAATAAACTAACTTAAATCTACGTGAGTCCATCCTTTTTTTTTTTTTTTTTTTTTTTTTTTTTTTTTTTTTTTTTTTTTTTTTTTCTGTTTACATGCATATTTATTATTCTTATATAGGTTATTGTGTTGTTTGAAGTATACAGAACTCCATGGCAGTGCGAGCCGACCAGCCCCGACCGATGGCGCCCGTTCAAGGACTTGACGAACACGTCCGCACCGTTTAGCTCAACCATATCTTAGGGAACTTAACGGCCGGCCGTGCAGCGCCACCATCGGCAGGGCATTTGCGTGAGTATGACAGACTCGCTCTGCCATGCAGTTTTACATGATTTTGTTCTCGCTTATTCTACAGGGGTTACAGACGGTGATTGGGTGATGGTTCGGGTTAGGTTGACATGATTTGGGTTGGAGTTTGAATGGGACTTGTTAGGTGGTATTTAGGTGTGAAAATTGGGTCTGCTGACCAGGGACTTCGCTAGCCTGAGCAACTTTTCTACGACTATTTCGTCTCGATGCTGCATGGCCGTCTTCAGGTTGTAATCGACGACCATTTTAGTTGGCGCATCCATCGCCCTCTTTGCAAAGCGGCCCGTGGCGTCGTCGGCGTCGTCGGAGTAATAGACGCAGCTGACCGTATGTCTCGACACCGCCACTACCGCGTGGGAGATGCTGTCGTGGATTTGGAGCCTCCTGGACTTGGTGTTGATGATAATTACGCTGTCGTAGGTCAACCCCTGAGCCTCGTGTATGGTCAACGTGCGCGACCCTTCGCCGGACCCATATCCCTGGCTAATAAGAGAGGCTTTCTCCTCTTGCGTATGAACCAGGAATAGGGTGTTTTGGGCAGTGGTCGGTATTTGCGCTCCAGTGTAACGCTCCACCCTCAAGGAGTGGACCCGCGACAGCGATGACTTGGAGGAGTATATACCGGAGTATATCTCGCTCAGTGCAAACGCCACATCCATCGGGTTGCGGTGTGTGCAAAGCAGCTCTTGGGTGATGCCAGCCACCATGTTTGGACGGGTATACCTTAACTCGAATAGGTTCTCTCTGTCCAAAAATGGAAGCTGGTTTACATCTCCGATGAGGACAATCTCGCTTGCTCCAGACAACTTAACTGCCATAACTATGGCCCCAAAGTGGTTCATAAGAGCCTCGTCTACCGTGAGACGGTAGCATTTCTCTTGCTTCTTGAACCCGTTGACTAAAATTGAGGCCATAGTGCGCACCTTTGTCTTTACTCGGTCTCCTAAGCGGTGCGCAAGCTTCTCCCTGAGATCTTTGGCAGCTTCGGTCGTCGTGGTGGCAACAACGTCCTTCTCCTCATCGAAATGCTTCACCACCCAGGTTGTCTTGCCGCAACCCGGGACCCCGTTTACCCACCTGATATTGGGTACCGCCCAGTTTTCCTGCGATGCTGGGGTATCGGAAGTCCCCAAAATGGACTGTGCCATTTCGAGGATCTTATCGTCCAGCATGATTTTGGTACACTTGGCGGTAACCAGTATCGGGTCGTCATTTGGTGTTCTAAATTTGATTTTGCCTGAGCGCTCCGTTTCCTCCTCGTCCAGGGCCACAAAACCGCTCTTCGCGCTGTAGGCTGCCATGTACGACCCCGTCATTTCCCCTTTGATGACTTGAGATCTGACGTTGTCGTACACTGCTGCCTCTGATTCCTCGAGTAGTACCCTTAGCAGTCCTTCTGTGTCTCTTTGGAAGGTCTGCAGGATCTTCTTGCATGTCATGAGATTGACCTCTCTGGTCGCTCTCACGATTGCGACGTACTCGAGGAAAGCGCTCTTCACGTGGTCCGTGGTGCCCAAATTAACTGCGAGGGTCGGCGGGCTGACTTGCCCTTTGTCAGCTCTTGTTGGCGTGGGCTTCTGCATTTTCGGTTCTTTGGGTTTCTTTTTGAAGAACCTTTCCACTGCTGTTTCCTGCTTGTGGGATGGTGATTCGCGGCTGGTGCTTGGGAGCAGTGCGCTGAGGAAAGTGCCGAAGGCTTTCAGGCGACTCCTCGACCGGGCCCGGTCCTCCGGGCTAGTGGTCTTGCTCTGCTCCTTTGCAGCTTTTTCGGCGGCTGCCTTCTGCTGGGCCCTCTCTGAACCGCTTTGGGTGGCCGGGCTTACTGCGGGGCTCGTCGCGCTGGCTGTTGGTTGTCTGGGGGCTTTGAGGAAACTCAGAGTTTCCCCTCTGTCCTCATAGACAACTACCTCGTGGTGTTCAGAGGCTTTTAAACAGCCGAAGCGGTCTGCGACGTCTCCTCTCTCCCCTCCGACCATCATCGCGTCAACGCTTATGGTGCGTGCTGTGACTGCGGTATGTTCTCCTGCCTCCCTGATCTTTTGAAGGAGTGAGCTTACCTGAGCAAATGGAGTCGCCTCTCCCCACTCGAATAGTGCGATCGTCTTTCCTTTGGATCGCAATAAGCGGCATCGGTGAGAGGCTACTTCTACTTGAGGCAGTGCAGCAAACTTGCTGCCTTTCATGCTCGTTTTGGTGGTGCTTCCGTTGATCAAGGCGGCAAGGCCTGGTGATATTGGAATACGGGCTGCAGGTCGGCTCCAGCCTATGCAGAAGCTCATGCCTAACTTTTCTTCTTCCCTGTTCATGAAGAGGGCGACGCCTCGCAGTCTGACGCCCGGAACTCCGTCTCCTCCGCATGCCAGGAATTGGGTGATAGGCATATCGCTAGGGGCTGGTTGTATACTGGCTTCTGCTGCTGTTGCTGCTGCTACCGGTGGTGGTGCCACTGGTATTGGTTGTAGATTGGTGTGTGAGACTTGTGTTATGGTGAGTGGTCTACGTGTTGTGTTTTGTGTTGTTGTTGTTGTTGTTGTTGTTGGTGGTGCGGTGATCGTTGTGGTTCTGGGTGGCAGTCGGTTTCGACTTCGCAGGGTTGCGTCCGTTTTGTTCCCTTCTGCTGCGACTATGGCAACTTTACTCGCGAATGCCAAGAATAGATTTCTGGTAGCCGGTCTCCCCATGATGGTGTGGAGTGTGGACTGGCTTAGCTGGGTTTCAATCTTTACTTCCAGCTCCATTCTATCGTAACTAAACCTTGGGCACTCGAAGAGCAGGTGCCAGACTGATTCTTCGCAACTGGGATCACAGACGCACGAGGGACTATCTTTGAGATGGAAACGGTGGAGATACGCTGAGAATCCTCCGTGTCCCGTTAGGACTTGTACATGGACCGGTGTGAGAACTGCGTCTCTGAGTGTTCTTTTCGCCGCTAGGACGTCTGGGAAGAACACTTTTGTGACCGCTCCTGTACTCGAGGACTCGTATCGCGCTTGCCACTTCTTTATAGTCCCCTCCCGTATCTTCCTCCTCACGAACGATACAGGGACCTTGTTGTAGTCTGCTGTCGCTTTTGTTAGAGCTGCCTCCTTAGCCAGCTCGTCTGCTCTCTCATTCCCGGCGGTTCCCACGTGGGCCTTGAGCCAAAAGAGCCTCACTTCTCTGCCCTCCTCTCTGATCTCTCGTACACACCTCTTGATTTGGAGTGCCAGGTGGTGAGTGACAGACGGTCTCCTCAGCAGGTCAAGTGACGATCTTGAGTCACTTAAGATGCTTACGGAGGTTGCCCTGGATTCTCTTGCCATCCTGACAGCTCTAGAGAGCGCGTACATTTCCGATTGGAAGACGGTGTTATGAGGCTCCAGGCCAAAGGTGCTGAACTTCGACTCCTTTCCGTTTTCCCACCAAGTTAGGGCAGCTCCCACTTTCCCCTCTATCTTGCTGCCGTCGGTGTATATTTGGGGACCGATTACTTGATGGGTTTCCAGAGTTTCGGGAGTCAAGTCCTCAAGGCATGCGTACTCAGTTATTGTGAGTTGCGCTGGGTGGGGAGTTTGGGAGTGGTGCAAGTTGCACTCCAGCTCGCGGTCCGGCGGTAGGAACTCTCGGGAATGTCCCTTTTTGACCTTAAAAAGGGTTGCGGCCTCGATTACCCGGAGATCTAGGGGGAGTTGGCCTGATAGGATAAGTGCCGATGTCAGAGACACCGTGCGGTATGCTTTGCAGATCTTCTGCGCGAAACCTCTCTGCAGTGAGTCAAACTGATTCCTTGTCATCAGTTTCTCAGCTGCGGGGGCCCACGCACTCGCAGCATACATCACGATAGGCTCTATCACCGACACGTAAATTGTCCTAATTATCTCTCTGTTGAGACCCCAAGTCACCTTTGCCGCGCATGCCAACTGCTTATAGATGTCTGCAGCCTTTTTACAGGTCGCAGACACGTGCGCATTGAAGGTGAGTTTGGAGTCTATTGTGAGACCTAGCAGCTTGACCTCTTCGACCAAGTTCAGCCGCGTGCCCGACATGTGAAGTACCGGAACGTCGTACTTAAGCTTCCTCGTTAACACCATCGCGTTGGTCTTATGCGCGGCGAAACGTAGCTTGTTTTGGACGCCCCATTCCGATACTATGTCTAGCGTGTCGTTGGCTGATTGCTGCAGGGGACCGGCTGTAAAGTCCGAAAAAACCAGGACAACATCATCCGCAAAGGCTTGGCAGTATACCCCCATTCTAGCCATCTTGTGTAGGAGCGAGTCTAGAATAAGGTTCCAAAACGTCGGTCCGGCAATTGAGCCCTGGACGCATCCTTTCGTGGTACCCTTCTCGCTTGTCGCTCTGGCGTAGTTGACCCTGATGTTCCGGTCTTCCAGGTATGAGGTGACGAGAGCGTAAATGTTTTTGGGACAGTTCTTGGCTATCATTTGTCTTTTAAGTGCTGGCCACCATGCGTTATCGAAGGCCCCCTCTATGTCCAGCGATATCAAAAGCACGATTTTTTTGGCTTTGATTTCGGCTCGTAAGTGTCCCACTAGGGCATAAAGGGCGTCCTCGGTGCCACGCTGCGGCATGAAACCGTACTGGCTTGTATGTAGTGTCGGGAGGAAGTGGTGTTGCAGTCTGCCTACTAGGAGTTTCTCGAAGATTTTTCCTAGGACCGAGAGCAGACCTATTGGCCTGTACGACTTTGGGCTGGTATAGTCGTCCTTTCCAGGCTTGCGGAGAATGCACACGTGGGCGACCTTCCACTGTTTCGGGAAGTGTGACAGCGACAAGCACCTATTGGCTATCGCTAAGAACACTTCCCTATCGCAGTTTATTGCCGCTGCGCAGATGTCTGCCGTTAATCCATCGGGACCGGGGGCTTTTTTCGGATTTTGGTTCTGAAGGACCATTTCCAGCTCTGCGGTCGTGAAAGGTGGATCATCGGCAGACAGACCTTGGGGGTTCCTCTCCTCCGCTAACCTCCTCAGAACTGTGTGGTATGATTGTTCGGCATCCGTTGAGTCGTCGGGGTAGAAGGTTTTTGCCAGAAGATCCGCGGATTGCTGTGGACTGAGCGTCTCACCAGCGGTGTTCCTCAGGAGCGCATCGTCCTGTCTTCTGGCTGTCTTCCTTAGTACCCTGTAGATGCCGTCCCACATGCTCTCTCGGTCCTGCTTCGAGCAGAACTCCTTCCAGTTCGCTGTGGCTGCTTCCGTCGCTGCTGAGGTGTATACAGTTTTTGCCAGGACGTACTCTTGGATGGTGAATTGTCTCCGGCTTGCGGCTGCGTTCCGGATCCTTCTCTTCTTCGTCATGGCGTCTTTTTTGAGACGGTCTAGAGAAGGGGTCCACCATGGGGGCTTGGCGTCGTGTTTAGGCGACCCCAGTTTTGGGATCGCTTTCTCACATGAGCGGTGAATGTTCCGGGTGTATGTGCTGATGATTGTCTCCAGATCCCCTGGGTTAGAGACGTCCGAGACTTTGACTGGTGTAATGTCATTGTCGGCCAGGCTGATCTTGAAGTGCGTGCTGAAGTCGGACCACTTTGCCTTCTTAGTGTTGTAGATGCGCGTCGAGATCGGCCTTAAGGGTTCCAAGGCCTTTTCTAAGCGCATCGAGAAGGTTATTGCATTGTGGTCTGATGTTGTTAGACCACGTTCTACACGCCACTCCTCGACCTTACCTAAAAGGGGCAGGCTGCATGCCGTCACATCGACGATGCTTGTGCACCACCTGTCACCTCTGTAGGTCTCGAACGTCGGTGTTTGGCCCATGTTTAGGATGTGGAGATCCCGCTCATTGAGGAATGTACTGTACGCTGCCCCGCGATGGTTTTCGGAAACACTTCCCCACCACTGGCTCCAGGCGTTTATGTCTCCTCCCACCAGGATGTTGCTTGTGTGAAGTTTTTGTATAGTGTTTTGCGTTTCGGAAAGGTAGGGTTCGATATCCTGGTCACCCTCACACCTGGTTAGGTTAGGTTAGGTTAGGTTAGGTTAGGTTAGGTTAGGTTAGGTTAGGTTCCCACTCCTGCCTTAACACGTGTCCCTCTGACATGATCAGAGACCTTCGAGTGGCAATATAATCTTATTAACATTTCTCATTGTTTACACACCGTTTCAAATACATTGTTTATCTACTCTCCAATTCATCCTAATGTCACAGTTAAATTCAACAGATACCACAGTTATACAGTTTTACACGTTCACATACAATTAGTTACATGCACAGCTATTACACACATTATTAGGTTTTTTATCTCTCTTTGGACATTTTCAACGTTTTATATTATGCTACTGTTTTATATTATAAACAAATATAAATCCTAAGCTTACCGTTTACTTGTTCATTCTAAAACTCCTAATAGTGTTGTTTCTATTTTATTTATTTCTGTGGATAACGCGTTTTGCAATATCCACAATATATTCTAAAAATATCTCCCTTTGTTTCCTGTTGGACATGAACTCTGGGAAGTTTTTGGCTAACATTTTTGTCTCCAGTTTGTTCTCAACCTCGAGCCTTTTTAGGGCGTGAACTGGGCAGTCAGTCAAAATATGCTCGACCGTTTCAGGAGTCCCGGGTTGGCAAATGCACGATGAGTTCTCTTTGCACTTGAAACGATTCAAGTACTCCGAAAACCCACCGTGCCCCGTTAGTATTTGGGTGGTTACGTTGGTTGGGGTAATTTTTCGAACAATTTTGTGGGAGGTTGTTACTTCAGGAAAGAATAATTTCGTTACGCCTGCTCTGGCACTATCTTTGTATCGCCGGTTCCATTCATCAATCGACCCCTTTCGGATCTGTCGTTTGATGAATGAAACCGGGCACAGGTCATAATCTGGCTTGGTTTTCATTTTTAAAGCTGCATCCTTCGCTAGCTCATCCGCCCTCTCGTTTCCCGCAAGGCCCGCGTGTGCCTTGATCCAGAACAAAGACACAGTTTTGTTCTGGGATTCAATGGCCCTTAGGTTCTTGCGGGTGTTCACTGCCAGGGGGTGTGTTGTGCTGGGGTTTGCTATGGTCTCCAAGGCTGACCTGGAGTCGCTATAGATTCCATAGCTTTCCTCGCTTCGTCGTTGGACTTCCTCTGTGGCTTTGCATATTGCGAGGAGTTCCGCCTGGTAAACCGTGCAGTATGGAGCAAGCTTGAGTTTAAGGGTCTTCATCTCTTTTGCACTATTCCATAGCGTAAGCGCTGCTCCGACCTTGCCCTCAATCCGGCTACCATCTGTAAATATCCGAGTAGCCTGGTTATTGTGTCTATCTAATTGCTCCTGGTCTACCAAGCTCACGAACTCAATCGCAGCATGTTTCCCCGGGTGAGGTGCACTGGCGTATTTAGCTCTTCGCTCGACCTCTCTGTCTGCCAGCTCCGGCCGGGATAACCCTCTCCTCGCTTCATACAGGGCAGCTGCCTCTTGTATGCGGAGGTCAAGTGGCAATATTCCAGCCAATACCAGTGCTGAATGAAGAGAGGCCGTGCGGTACGCCCCGCACAGTTTTTGAGCAAAACCCCTCTGGACAGCATTTAGATGTCGTTGGATTCCTAGTTTCTTTGATGCTGAGGACCAGGCGCCTGCCGCGTACGTGATTATGGGCTCTACCGTAGCGGTGTAGATGATACGGACTATTTCCGGGTTGAGTCCCCAACTGACCTTCGCAGCTCTAGATAGCTGGTTGTAGACGCCAAGTGCCTTTTTGCAGACGTTAGCCGTATGGCTATTAAAGGTCAACTTGGAGTCCACTGTGAGGCCTAAGATCTTCATCTCCGAGGTCATCCCAATGTCGATCCCTCCCATGGTCAGGTGTGGCGTGTCATGTTTAAGTTTTCTGGTGATTAACATGGCACAAGTTTTGTGTGGTGCGAACTTTAGCTTATTCATGACACCCCACCTCCGAACATGTTCAAGAGCGGCATTAGCCTGTAACTCGATTTCCAGGGCTGTCTCCCCCGAAAACACGAGCACCAAGTCATCGGCAAAGGCCTGGCAATAGTCGCCTCGCTGTGTGAGACTCTCCAGCAATGGGTTCAACAGAAGATTCCACAGGATGGGTCCGCCTATTGATCCCTGGACACATCCTTTGTTCGTGATTTTTGCGAACTCATGGCCAGCGTACCGTACCCGGACCTTGCGGTCGCTTAGGTAGCTGGCTATCATCCTCCTGAGATTCGCTGGGCACTTCTCCTCCGCCAGTCTGACCTTTATGGCCGGCCACCATGCACTGTCGAAGGCTCCCTCTATATCCAACGACACCATCGTGATGAGCTTCCTCTCTTGGAGTTTGCCCCTCACGTGGGCCATCAGGTCATAGAGGGAGTCTTCCGTGCTCCGCTGTGGCATGAAGCCATACTGGCGGGGACTTATTCGGGGCACCAGGTACCAAACCAGCCTTCTAACCATCATTTTCTCCAGTATCTTGCCCATCACCGGTAACAGTCCAATTGGCCTATAGGACTTTGGACTGGTGTAGTCGTCCTTCCCTGGTTTCCTCAGCACCACCACAGTGGCTTCTTTCCACGCTGTGGGGAAGTGCGTCAGTTGCCAGCACTTATTAAACATTTCCAGGTGCAGTTCCGTGTCCTGGGAAATTACCCGCTGGCAGATGTCGGCTGTGAAGCCGTCTACTCCGGGTGCCTTCTTCGGGTTGAAGCTCTCCGTCGCGAACCTGAGCTCCTCCGTCGTAAACTCCGGGTCATGGATTTCACAATGGCTCCAGTCATTTGCTCGGTCAGCAAGAGCTCTGATTCGACAATGGTCTGGGCTATCCTCATCCTCTCTATCCTCCGGGTAGAATGTCTCTGCCAATACTCTCGCGGAACCTTCTTGCCCTGCTTCCTTCCCATTATGAACTAGCGGCAGATCTTCTTGCCTTGTTGTCGTATTTTTTATAACTCTATATATGCCCTCCCAAACACCTTCCCTGTTTTGTTTCTGGCAAAATCCCTTCCAACTCTCTGTGGAGCATTTTTCGACCTCTGATTCATACTTCTCTTTTTCTTCCAGGTACAACGCGACCACACCTTCTCTACGCGACGGCGCAGCGCATCGGATTCTTCTCTTCCTGGTAGCGACGTCGTGCTTCATCGCTTCGAGTTCTTCGGACCACCACGGAATGTTAAGTTTTTGGTTTTCTTTTTTCTTCGGCATAGCTGCGTCGCATGCTTCAGTCATAACTACAGTGTACCTGCTAACTATTTCATCTAAATCTTCCTTTATATTTATCTGTTTAATTTCTTCTATATTAATTTTATTATCTATTTTTAATTGGGACATTTTTTCATTAAAAAGTTCCCAATTGGCTTTTTTTGTGTTGTATTTCCTGGTTGTTCTTTTAATATTAATGCCTTTTCCTTTTTTTAGTTTGATTTTAATTATTATTCCGTTGTGGTCCGAGCTCGTTAGGTCTTCAGCTACAGTCCATTCCTCTACCAGGTCGAGCAAGTCCTCTGTGCATAGAGTCACGTCGACGTGGCTAGTAATCCTTCGGCCTCCTCTGATGGTATCAAAGGTGGGTCTATTCCCGCAGTTGAGTACCTGCAGATCGAGCTCTCCAATCATTCCTGCTAGTTCCTCCCCTCTAGCATCAATAGCACTGCTGCCCCACCACACACTTTTGGCATTAGCGTCCCCTCCAATGATTGCTTTCTTGGGCTTAAGCTCCTTCATAGCAGCTGTTATGTGATCCAGGTATGGCGCAATGGGTTGGTCAGGCTCAAAGTAGTACGAGACGGCGAGAATGTCCCACGCGCACGTCCGCAGCTTCACCACCACGATGTTGTTGGTGGTAAATTTGGGGCACTGTATGACGTCGATATCATGGTTAAACACGACTATCGCCGCCTTTACAGTGCCTCCGCTGCCATCCGAGTTCTGGTAGACTCTAGCTCCCCCGTACGACTTCATTGCCTTTGTTTTTCCCACATAAGGCTCCTGGATCAGAGCGATGGCTATTTTGCGCTTTTTAGCTTCGAGCATGAGTTCGTTAGTTGCCAGTTGTTTACGTTGGAGGTTAGCTTGCGCTGTGATGCATATCTGAGTAGCTGTCGTCCGTGGAACCCCTGGGACCACCTTAGCAATACGCTATTGCGGCTCGCGCTATTGCATCCCATTTCTTACGCACCGGGCATTCCAGACTATACACTGTGTGGTCTGTGTTGTCATGCTTGTCTCTGGCGCAGTTCTTGCACGTCGGCTTGTCGCCCGTTGCCAGCCCTGTACATTCAGCCTTGTGATGTGGCCCCCCGCAATATGTGCACAGATCCACAGGCTCCGTGCACAGCTTTCGGCCATGCCCGTACGCCAAGCACTTTGTGCACTGTATAAGGGGCGTTTGATCTTGGACTCTGACGGACTGCAGGTCGATGAAGATTTTGCCAACCGCAGTAAGTTTCTGCCACAACTTCGGTGTCACCTGTAGGACGACATGGTTCTCTAGCGAGTTCCGTGCCCTCCTCCGGTATTTCACTGTGGCAGTCGCCTCCTCAGCCGTCAGGTCCTCAAACAAATGGGCGTTTTGGACCTTCAAAGCAGTCAGTATATCCTCGTCACTATTGTAGGACAAGAGGTCCTTAATTATCACAAGTGGGTCCCTATTTTTTGCTTCTTCCACTTTCAGGTGTTTATCCTTCTTGAGTTGGGCTGTTGTTTTTGCCATCTCCTCCCTGTTATTGAAGCTCAAGATAACCCTCTTGTCCCTGACTTTTCGGACCCTCTCGATCTGCAGGCCACTCTTCTTCGCGTCCAATGCCTCCTTGACCCTTCCCACCACTTCTGTACTGGTGTCCATTGTGATATCAGACGACACAATGACAGAGTGCTTTGGTTTTTGGCCCCAGGTGTTTTGGGGTGCGGTCAGGGCCTCTGCATAGGTTGGAGTTCTCTCCCTAATCTCGGAGATCATTTTTCCCATTTCCTTGGTGGTCTCCTCGAGTACCCGAATTCCCTTTAAAACATCACCATCACTGCGCCTTTCTCTGTCACGTGACTCTTGTGTCTCTCTCTGTCCCTGCATTGCCACCTGTAGCTGTTTGATCATTCGGTTGCCCTCCTTCACTATAAGAGCTTGCTCTTCCAGTGCGGAGCGCAACCAAGTGATGTCCCCAAGGTCATCTCTTTGTTCCTCGACCTTCTGACCATCGGAAACCTTCTGTTGGTGTTGGCTATTTACTAGGTTCCTAGCCCTATCTGCTTCTTTTACCAGCTGGTACAGTCGGTCTAAAGCCACTGTAACCCCCTTTTTTATCTCCGCCTTTAAATTGCGCGAGTCGTTGAGGTGGAGCTTCGCCTTATTTAGGCAGGCTCTCGCCTCCGCCGTAAGGTTGGGGTAACCAGGCTCGGATTTCTTTGGTGGCGTTGTGGTTTTCACAGGGACGAGGCGCGTCTCCAGTGTGCTGGTAGTTTGCTGAGAGGTACCTGGTGTGGCGTCACGCTTTGGGTTTGCCGGGGACTTGGACTGGGACTCAGCTTTCCCGGCCTCCCATTCTCCAATGCTTCGCCTCACACAGGGAAGCAAGGGTCCAGCCTTCTCCGTCGAGTGCGGCGAACTCCTGATGCTCGGCGATTTCGCTTGTTCTTTAGGCGGAGTTCGGTACATTTTGGTATTTTGAGTGAAGGTGAGGTTCATGAAAAGGTCAATTTAAGGAAACTGGTGTTACTTCTGTGTCCCTGTAAAGGGGGGACAAGCACAGAACGCAACTAAAGTAGTTAAAATTAAAATACGTCCTACGGTCGCACGACCGTCAGGTCAATAAGAAAATAAAAATACTAGAGATATAGTTAGGTACGTCGAAGAGACGTCCAAAGATGATACAAGACGTTATTATAGTCCAGGTAAACTAGATAAGGGCCAAAGAGTAGCTAGAAGAGCTTAAATGATTATTTGAATTTTTACCAAAAAATGAAAAGTTTACCTGGCCAATGAAGAAAGGGTGGGTGGGAGGGCAATTTTTTGCAGTTTTATGTTAGCTAGGCGCACGTGCGAGGTGTCAAAAGACGCGTCTCCGCGCGGGCTAGCGAGCTATGGAGTTATTGGAATTAATTTAGAACAAAAATTTTGACTTTTGGTCGAAAAACGTGTTTTTCGACTGAAAAATGAGTAAAAACCTGGAATTGCGACTACCAAACGGGACTGGAGCTCGCGGAACGCGCTCCAGAATACAGGTAAGGCAGGCAATTATCTATTAAAATTATAATAAAAAATGTTTATGCAGAGAATTTTGAGTAAAAAATTATTTTAGGTTTTTCGTAAAGAAAAAATATTGAAAATTTTTCAAGGTCCAAGAACGAAAAATTATTTTCGCGCTATTGTCAATTTAATTAGTCAGGAAGTAGGACGGAGCCTATTAAAGATCAAAATGGCTGAAAACAGCTTCGAAATGCGTCACCAGGATGCAAAGTTATAATGGTTTTGTGAAATTGCTGTCTCCTATAGGTGGATTTCGTATATATGTGAATTTATTGATGTAAATTATTTTTGCAGATCTATGTTAGCTAGGCGCACGTGCGAGGTGTCAAAAGACGCGTCTCCGCGCGGGCTAGCGAGCTATGGAGTTATTGGAATTAATTTAGAACAAAAATTTTGACTTTTGGTCGAAAAACGTGTTTTTCGACTGAAAAATGAGTAAAAACCTGGAATTGCGACTACCAAACGGGACTGGAGCTCGCGGAACGCGCTCCAGAATACAGGTAAGGCAGGCAATTATCTATTAAAATTATAATAAAAAATGTTTATGCAGAGAATTTTGAGTAAAAAATTATTTTAGGTTTTTCGTAAAGAAAAAATATTGAAAATTTTTCAAGGTCCAAGAACGAAAAATTATTTTCGCGCTATTGTCAATTTAATTAGTCAGGAAGTAGGACGGAGCCTATTAAAGATCAAAATGGCTGAAAACAGCTTCGAAATGCGTCACCAGGATGCAAAGTTATAATGGTTTTGTGAAATTGCTGTCTCCTATAGGTGGATTTCGTATATATGTGAATTTATTGATGTAAATTATTTTTGCAGATCTATGTTAGCTAGGCGCACGTGCGAGGTGTCAAAAGACGCGTCTCCGCGCGGGCTAGCGAGCTATGGAGTTATTGGAATTAATTTAGAACAAAAATTTTGACTTTTGGTCGAAAAACGTGTTTTTCGACTGAAAAATGAGTAAAAACCTGGAATTGCGACTACCAAACGGGACTGGAGCTCGCGGAACGCGCTCCAGAATACAGGTAAGGCAGGCAATTATCTATTAAAATTATAATAAAAAATGTTTATGCAGAGAATTTTGAGTAAAAAATTATTTTAGGTTTTTCGTAAAGAAAAAATATTGAAAATTTTTCAAGGTCCAAGAACGAAAAATTATTTTCGCGCTATTGTCAATTTAATTAGTCAGGAAGTAGGACGGAGCCTATTAAAGATCAAAATGGCTGAAAACAGCTTCGAAATGCGTCACCAGGATGCAAAGTTATAATGGTTTTGTGAAATTGCTGTCTCCTATAGGTGGATTTCGTATATATGTGAATTTATTGATGTAAATTATTTTTGCAGATCTATGTTAGCTAGGCGCACGTGCGAGGTGTCAAAAGACGCGTCTCCGCGCGGGCTAGCGAGCTATGGAGTTATTGGAATTAATTTAGAACAAAAATTTTGACTTTTGGTCGAAAAACGTGTTTTTCGACTGAAAAATGAGTAAAAACCTGGAATTGCGACTACCAAACGGGACTGGAGCTCGCGGAACGCGCTCCAGAATACAGGTAAGGCAGGCAATTATCTATTAAAATTATAATAAAAAATGTTTATGCAGAGAATTTTGAGTAAAAAATTATTTTAGGTTTTTCGTAAAGAAAAAATATTGAAAATTTTTCAAGGTCCAAGAACGAAAAATTATTTTCGCGCTATTGTCAATTTAATTAGTCAGGAAGTAGGACGGAGCCTATTAAAGATCAAAATGGCTGAAAACAGCTTCGAAATGCGTCACCAGGATGCAAAGTTATAATGGTTTTGTGAAATTGCTGTCTCCTATAGGTGGATTTCGTATATATGTGAATTTATTGATGTAAATTATTTTTGCAGATCTATGTTAGCTAGGCGCACGTGCGAGGTGTCAAAAGACGCGTCTCCGCGCGGGCTAGCGAGCTATGGAGTTATTGGAATTAATTTAGAACAAAAATTTTGACTTTTGGTCGAAAAACGTGTTTTTCGACTGAAAAATGAGTAAAAACCTGGAATTGCGACTACCAAACGGGACTGGAGCTCGCGGAACGCGCTCCAGAATACAGGTAAGGCAGGCAATTATCTATTAAAATTATAATAAAAAATGTTTATGCAGAGAATTTTGAGTAAAAAATTATTTTAGGTTTTTCGTAAAGAAAAAATATTGAAAATTTTTCAAGGTCCAAGAACGAAAAATTATTTTCGCGCTATTGTCAATTTAATTAGTCAGGAAGTAGGACGGAGCCTATTAAAGATCAAAATGGCTGAAAACAGCTTCGAAATGCGTCACCAGGATGCAAAGTTATAATGGTTTTGTGAAATTGCTGTCTCCTATAGGTGGATTTCGTATATATGTGAATTTATTGATGTAAATTATTTTTGCAGATCTATGTTAGCTAGGCGCACGTGCGAGGTGTCAAAAGACGCGTCTCCGCGCGGGCTAGCGAGCTATGGAGTTATTGGAATTAATTTAGAACAAAAATTTTGACTTTTGGTCGAAAAACGTGTTTTTCGACTGAAAAATGAGTAAAAACCTGGAATTGCGACTACCAAACGGGACTGGAGCTCGCGGAACGCGCTCCAGAATACAGGTAAGGCAGGCAATTATCTATTAAAATTATAATAAAAAATGTTTATGCAGAGAATTTTGAGTAAAAAATTATTTTAGGTTTTTCGTAAAGAAAAAATATTGAAAATTTTTCAAGGTCCAAGAACGAAAAATTATTTTCGCGCTATTGTCAATTTAATTAGTCAGGAAGTAGGACGGAGCCTATTAAAGATCAAAATGGCTGAAAACAGCTTCGAAATGCGTCACCAGGATGCAAAGTTATAATGGTTTTGTGAAATTGCTGTCTCCTATAGGTGGATTTCGTATATATGTGAATTTATTGATGTAAATTATTTTTGCAGATCTATGTTAGCTAGGCGCACGTGCGAGGTGTCAAAAGACGCGTCTCCGCGCGGGCTAGCGAGCTATGGAGTTATTGGAATTAATTTAGAACAAAAATTTTGACTTTTGGTCGAAAAACGTGTTTTTCGACTGAAAAATGAGTAAAAACCTGGAATTGCGACTACCAAACGGGACTGGAGCTCGCGGAACGCGCTCCAGAATACAGGTAAGGCAGGCAATTATCTATTAAAATTATAATAAAAAATGTTTATGCAGAGAATTTTGAGTAAAAAATTATTTTAGGTTTTTCGTAAAGAAAAAATATTGAAAATTTTTCAAGGTCCAAGAACGAAAAATTATTTTCGCGCTATTGTCAATTTAATTAGTCAGGAAGTAGGACGGAGCCTATTAAAGATCAAAATGGCTGAAAACAGCTTCGAAATGCGTCACCAGGATGCAAAGTTATAATGGTTTTGTGAAATTGCTGTCTCCTATAGGTGGATTTCGTATATATGTGAATTTATTGATGTAAATTATTTTTGCAGATCTATGTTAGCTAGGCGCACGTGCGAGGTGTCAAAAGACGCGTCTCCGCGCGGGCTAGCGAGCTATGGAGTTATTGGAATTAATTTAGAACAAAAATTTTGACTTTTGGTCGAAAAACGTGTTTTTCGACTGAAAAATGAGTAAAAACCTGGAATTGCGACTACCAAACGGGACTGGAGCTCGCGGAACGCGCTCCAGAATACAGGTAAGGCAGGCAATTATCTATTAAAATTATAATAAAAAATGTTTATGCAGAGAATTTTGAGTAAAAAATTATTTTAGGTTTTTCGTAAAGAAAAAATATTGAAAATTTTTCAAGGTCCAAGAACGAAAAATTATTTTCGCGCTATTGTCAATTTAATTAGTCAGGAAGTAGGACGGAGCCTATTAAAGATCAAAATGGCTGAAAACAGCTTCGAAATGCGTCACCAGGATGCAAAGTTATAATGGTTTTGTGAAATTGCTGTCTCCTATAGGTGGATTTCGTATATATGTGAATTTATTGATGTAAATTATTTTTGCAGATCTATGTTAGCTAGGCGCACGTGCGAGGTGTCAAAAGACGCGTCTCCGCGCGGGCTAGCGAGCTATGGAGTTATTGGAATTAATTTAGAACAAAAATTTTGACTTTTGGTCGAAAAACGTGTTTTTCGACTGAAAAATGAGTAAAAACCTGGAATTGCGACTACCAAACGGGACTGGAGCTCGCGGAACGCGCTCCAGAATACAGGTAAGGCAGGCAATTATCTATTAAAATTATAATAAAAAATGTTTATGCAGAGAATTTTGAGTAAAAAATTATTTTAGGTTTTTCGTAAAGAAAAAATATTGAAAATTTTTCAAGGTCCAAGAACGAAAAATTATTTTCGCGCTATTGTCAATTTAATTAGTCAGGAAGTAGGACGGAGCCTATTAAAGATCAAAATGGCTGAAAACAGCTTCGAAATGCGTCACCAGGATGCAAAGTTATAATGGTTTTGTGAAATTGCTGTCTCCTATAGGTGGATTTCGTATATATGTGAATTTATTGATGTAAATTATTTTTGCAGATCTATGTTAGCTAGGCGCACGTGCGAGGTGTCAAAAGACGCGTCTCCGCGCGGGCTAGCGAGCTATGGAGTTATTGGAATTAATTTAGAACAAAAATTTTGACTTTTGGTCGAAAAACGTGTTTTTCGACTGAAAAATGAGTAAAAACCTGGAATTGCGACTACCAAACGGGACTGGAGCTCGCGGAACGCGCTCCAGAATACAGGTAAGGCAGGCAATTATCTATTAAAATTATAATAAAAAATGTTTATGCAGAGAATTTTGAGTAAAAAATTATTTTAGGTTTTTCGTAAAGAAAAAATATTGAAAATTTTTCAAGGTCCAAGAACGAAAAATTATTTTCGCGCTATTGTCAATTTAATTAGTCAGGAAGTAGGACGGAGCCTATTAAAGATCAAAATGGCTGAAAACAGCTTCGAAATGCGTCACCAGGATGCAAAGTTATAATGGTTTTGTGAAATTGCTGTCTCCTATAGGTGGATTTCGTATATATGTGAATTTATTGATGTAAATTATTTTTGCAGATCTATGTTAGCTAGGCGCACGTGCGAGGTGTCAAAAGACGCGTCTCCGCGCGGGCTAGCGAGCTATGGAGTTATTGGAATTAATTTAGAACAAAAATTTTGACTTTTGGTCGAAAAACGTGTTTTTCGACTGAAAAATGAGTAAAAACCTGGAATTGCGACTACCAAACGGGACTGGAGCTCGCGGAACGCGCTCCAGAATACAGGTAAGGCAGGCAATTATCTATTAAAATTATAATAAAAAATGTTTATGCAGAGAATTTTGAGTAAAAAATTATTTTAGGTTTTTCGTAAAGAAAAAATATTGAAAATTTTTCAAGGTCCAAGAACGAAAAATTATTTTCGCGCTATTGTCAATTTAATTAGTCAGGAAGTAGGACGGAGCCTATTAAAGATCAAAATGGCTGAAAACAGCTTCGAAATGCGTCACCAGGATGCAAAGTTATAATGGTTTTGTGAAATTGCTGTCTCCTATAGGTGGATTTCGTATATATGTGAATTTATTGATGTAAATTATTTTTGCAGATCTATGTTAGCTAGGCGCACGTGCGAGGTGTCAAAAGACGCGTCTCCGCGCGGGCTAGCGAGCTATGGAGTTATTGGAATTAATTTAGAACAAAAATTTTGACTTTTGGTCGAAAAACGTGTTTTTCGACTGAAAAATGAGTAAAAACCTGGAATTGCGACTACCAAACGGGACTGGAGCTCGCGGAACGCGCTCCAGAATACAGGTAAGGCAGGCAATTATCTATTAAAATTATAATAAAAAATGTTTATGCAGAGAATTTTGAGTAAAAAATTATTTTAGGTTTTTCGTAAAGAAAAAATATTGAAAATTTTTCAAGGTCCAAGAACGAAAAATTATTTTCGCGCTATTGTCAATTTAATTAGTCAGGAAGTAGGACGGAGCCTATTAAAGATCAAAATGGCTGAAAACAGCTTCGAAATGCGTCACCAGGATGCAAAGTTATAATGGTTTTGTGAAATTGCTGTCTCCTATAGGTGGATTTCGTATATATGTGAATTTATTGATGTAAATTATTTTTGCAGATCTATGTTAGCTAGGCGCACGTGCGAGGTGTCAAAAGACGCGTCTCCGCGCGGGCTAGCGAGCTATGGAGTTATTGGAATTAATTTAGAACAAAAATTTTGACTTTTGGTCGAAAAACGTGTTTTTCGACTGAAAAATGAGTAAAAACCTGGAATTGCGACTACCAAACGGGACTGGAGCTCGCGGAACGCGCTCCAGAATACAGGTAAGGCAGGCAATTATCTATTAAAATTATAATAAAAAATGTTTATGCAGAGAATTTTGAGTAAAAAATTATTTTAGGTTTTTCGTAAAGAAAAAATATTGAAAATTTTTCAAGGTCCAAGAACGAAAAATTATTTTCGCGCTATTGTCAATTTAATTAGTCAGGAAGTAGGACGGAGCCTATTAAAGATCAAAATGGCTGAAAACAGCTTCGAAATGCGTCACCAGGATGCAAAGTTATAATGGTTTTGTGAAATTGCTGTCTCCTATAGGTGGATTTCGTATATATGTGAATTTATTGATGTAAATTATTTTTGCAGATCTATGTTAGCTAGGCGCACGTGCGAGGTGTCAAAAGACGCGTCTCCGCGCGGGCTAGCGAGCTATGGAGTTATTGGAATTAATTTAGAACAAAAATTTTGACTTTTGGTCGAAAAACGTGTTTTTCGACTGAAAAATGAGTAAAAACCTGGAATTGCGACTACCAAACGGGACTGGAGCTCGCGGAACGCGCTCCAGAATACAGGTAAGGCAGGCAATTATCTATTAAAATTATAATAAAAAATGTTTATGCAGAGAATTTTGAGTAAAAAATTATTTTAGGTTTTTCGTAAAGAAAAAATATTGAAAATTTTTCAAGGTCCAAGAACGAAAAATTATTTTCGCGCTATTGTCAATTTAATTAGTCAGGAAGTAGGACGGAGCCTATTAAAGATCAAAATGGCTGAAAACAGCTTCGAAATGCGTCACCAGGATGCAAAGTTATAATGGTTTTGTGAAATTGCTGTCTCCTATAGGTGGATTTCGTATATATGTGAATTTATTGATGTAAATTATTTTTGCAGATCTATGTTAGCTAGGCGCACGTGCGAGGTGTCAAAAGACGCGTCTCCGCGCGGGCTAGCGAGCTATGGAGTTATTGGAATTAATTTAGAACAAAAATTTTGACTTTTGGTCGAAAAACGTGTTTTTCGACTGAAAAATGAGTAAAAACCTGGAATTGCGACTACCAAACGGGACTGGAGCTCGCGGAACGCGCTCCAGAATACAGGTAAGGCAGGCAATTATCTATTAAAATTATAATAAAAAATGTTTATGCAGAGAATTTTGAGTAAAAAATTATTTTAGGTTTTTCGTAAAGAAAAAATATTGAAAATTTTTCAAGGTCCAAGAACGAAAAATTATTTTCGCGCTATTGTCAATTTAATTAGTCAGGAAGTAGGACGGAGCCTATTAAAGATCAAAATGGCTGAAAACAGCTTCGAAATGCGTCACCAGGATGCAAAGTTATAATGGTTTTGTGAAATTGCTGTCTCCTATAGGTGGATTTCGTATATATGTGAATTTATTGATGTAAATTATTTTTGCAGATCTATGTTAGCTAGGCGCACGTGCGAGGTGTCAAAAGACGCGTCTCCGCGCGGGCTAGCGAGCTATGGAGTTATTGGAATTAATTTAGAACAAAAATTTTGACTTTTGGTCGAAAAACGTGTTTTTCGACTGAAAAATGAGTAAAAACCTGGAATTGCGACTACCAAACGGGACTGGAGCTCGCGGAACGCGCTCCAGAATACAGGTAAGGCAGGCAATTATCTATTAAAATTATAATAAAAAATGTTTATGCAGAGAATTTTGAGTAAAAAATTATTTTAGGTTTTTCGTAAAGAAAAAATATTGAAAATTTTTCAAGGTCCAAGAACGAAAAATTATTTTCGCGCTATTGTCAATTTAATTAGTCAGGAAGTAGGACGGAGCCTATTAAAGATCAAAATGGCTGAAAACAGCTTCGAAATGCGTCACCAGGATGCAAAGTTATAATGGTTTTGTGAAATTGCTGTCTCCTATAGGTGGATTTCGTATATATGTGAATTTATTGATGTAAATTATTTTTGCAGATCTATGTTAGCTAGGCGCACGTGCGAGGTGTCAAAAGACGCGTCTCCGCGCGGGCTAGCGAGCTATGGAGTTATTGGAATTAATTTAGAACAAAAATTTTGACTTTTGGTCGAAAAACGTGTTTTTCGACTGAAAAATGAGTAAAAACCTGGAATTGCGACTACCAAACGGGACTGGAGCTCGCGGAACGCGCTCCAGAATACAGGTAAGGCAGGCAATTATCTATTAAAATTATAATAAAAAATGTTTATGCAGAGAATTTTGAGTAAAAAATTATTTTAGGTTTTTCGTAAAGAAAAAATATTGAAAATTTTTCAAGGTCCAAGAACGAAAAATTATTTTCGCGCTATTGTCAATTTAATTAGTCAGGAAGTAGGACGGAGCCTATTAAAGATCAAAATGGCTGAAAACAGCTTCGAAATGCGTCACCAGGATGCAAAGTTATAATGGTTTTGTGAAATTGCTGTCTCCTATAGGTGGATTTCGTATATATGTGAATTTATTGATGTAAATTATTTTTGCAGATCTATGTTAGCTAGGCGCACGTGCGAGGTGTCAAAAGACGCGTCTCCGCGCGGGCTAGCGAGCTATGGAGTTATTGGAATTAATTTAGAACAAAAATTTTGACTTTTGGTCGAAAAACGTGTTTTTCGACTGAAAAATGAGTAAAAACCTGGAATTGCGACTACCAAACGGGACTGGAGCTCGCGGAACGCGCTCCAGAATACAGGTAAGGCAGGCAATTATCTATTAAAATTATAATAAAAAATGTTTATGCAGAGAATTTTGAGTAAAAAATTATTTTAGGTTTTTCGTAAAGAAAAAATATTGAAAATTTTTCAAGGTCCAAGAACGAAAAATTATTTTCGCGCTATTGTCAATTTAATTAGTCAGGAAGTAGGACGGAGCCTATTAAAGATCAAAATGGCTGAAAACAGCTTCGAAATGCGTCACCAGGATGCAAAGTTATAATGGTTTTGTGAAATTGCTGTCTCCTATAGGTGGATTTCGTATATATGTGAATTTATTGATGTAAATTATTTTTGCAGATCTATGTTAGCTAGGCGCACGTGCGAGGTGTCAAAAGACGCGTCTCCGCGCGGGCTAGCGAGCTATGGAGTTATTGGAATTAATTTAGAACAAAAATTTTGACTTTTGGTCGAAAAACGTGTTTTTCGACTGAAAAATGAGTAAAAACCTGGAATTGCGACTACCAAACGGGACTGGAGCTCGCGGAACGCGCTCCAGAATACAGGTAAGGCAGGCAATTATCTATTAAAATTATAATAAAAAATGTTTATGCAGAGAATTTTGAGTAAAAAATTATTTTAGGTTTTTCGTAAAGAAAAAATATTGAAAATTTTTCAAGGTCCAAGAACGAAAAATTATTTTCGCGCTATTGTCAATTTAATTAGTCAGGAAGTAGGACGGAGCCTATTAAAGATCAAAATGGCTGAAAACAGCTTCGAAATGCGTCACCAGGATGCAAAGTTATAATGGTTTTGTGAAATTGCTGTCTCCTATAGGTGGATTTCGTATATATGTGAATTTATTGATGTAAATTATTTTTGCAGATCTATGTTAGCTAGGCGCACGTGCGAGGTGTCAAAAGACGCGTCTCCGCGCGGGCTAGCGAGCTATGGAGTTATTGGAATTAATTTAGAACAAAAATTTTGACTTTTGGTCGAAAAACGTGTTTTTCGACTGAAAAATGAGTAAAAACCTGGAATTGCGACTACCAAACGGGACTGGAGCTCGCGGAACGCGCTCCAGAATACAGGTAAGGCAGGCAATTATCTATTAAAATTATAATAAAAAATGTTTATGCAGAGAATTTTGAGTAAAAAATTATTTTAGGTTTTTCGTAAAGAAAAAATATTGAAAATTTTTCAAGGTCCAAGAACGAAAAATTATTTTCGCGCTATTGTCAATTTAATTAGTCAGGAAGTAGGACGGAGCCTATTAAAGATCAAAATGGCTGAAAACAGCTTCGAAATGCGTCACCAGGATGCAAAGTTATAATGGTTTTGTGAAATTGCTGTCTCCTATAGGTGGATTTCGTATATATGTGAATTTATTGATGTAAATTATTTTTGCAGATCTATGTTAGCTAGGCGCACGTGCGAGGTGTCAAAAGACGCGTCTCCGCGCGGGCTAGCGAGCTATGGAGTTATTGGAATTAATTTAGAACAAAAATTTTGACTTTTGGTCGAAAAACGTGTTTTTCGACTGAAAAATGAGTAAAAACCTGGAATTGCGACTACCAAACGGGACTGGAGCTCGCGGAACGCGCTCCAGAATACAGGTAAGGCAGGCAATTATCTATTAAAATTATAATAAAAAATGTTTATGCAGAGAATTTTGAGTAAAAAATTATTTTAGGTTTTTCGTAAAGAAAAAATATTGAAAATTTTTCAAGGTCCAAGAACGAAAAATTATTTTCGCGCTATTGTCAATTTAATTAGTCAGGAAGTAGGACGGAGCCTATTAAAGATCAAAATGGCTGAAAACAGCTTCGAAATGCGTCACCAGGATGCAAAGTTATAATGGTTTTGTGAAATTGCTGTCTCCTATAGGTGGATTTCGTATATATGTGAATTTATTGATGTAAATTATTTTTGCAGATCTATGTTAGCTAGGCGCACGTGCGAGGTGTCAAAAGACGCGTCTCCGCGCGGGCTAGCGAGCTATGGAGTTATTGGAATTAATTTAGAACAAAAATTTTGACTTTTGGTCGAAAAACGTGTTTTTCGACTGAAAAATGAGTAAAAACCTGGAATTGCGACTACCAAACGGGACTGGAGCTCGCGGAACGCGCTCCAGAATACAGGTAAGGCAGGCAATTATCTATTAAAATTATAATAAAAAATGTTTATGCAGAGAATTTTGAGTAAAAAATTATTTTAGGTTTTTCGTAAAGAAAAAATATTGAAAATTTTTCAAGGTCCAAGAACGAAAAATTATTTTCGCGCTATTGTCAATTTAATTAGTCAGGAAGTAGGACGGAGCCTATTAAAGATCAAAATGGCTGAAAACAGCTTCGAAATGCGTCACCAGGATGCAAAGTTATAATGGTTTTGTGAAATTGCTGTCTCCTATAGGTGGATTTCGTATATATGTGAATTTATTGATGTAAATTATTTTTGCAGATCTATGTTAGCTAGGCGCACGTGCGAGGTGTCAAAAGACGCGTCTCCGCGCGGGCTAGCGAGCTATGGAGTTATTGGAATTAATTTAGAACAAAAATTTTGACTTTTGGTCGAAAAACGTGTTTTTCGACTGAAAAATGAGTAAAAACCTGGAATTGCGACTACCAAACGGGACTGGAGCTCGCGGAACGCGCTCCAGAATACAGGTAAGGCAGGCAATTATCTATTAAAATTATAATAAAAAATGTTTATGCAGAGAATTTTGAGTAAAAAATTATTTTAGGTTTTTCGTAAAGAAAAAATATTGAAAATTTTTCAAGGTCCAAGAACGAAAAATTATTTTCGCGCTATTGTCAATTTAATTAGTCAGGAAGTAGGACGGAGCCTATTAAAGATCAAAATGGCTGAAAACAGCTTCGAAATGCGTCACCAGGATGCAAAGTTATAATGGTTTTGTGAAATTGCTGTCTCCTATAGGTGGATTTCGTATATATGTGAATTTATTGATGTAAATTATTTTTGCAGATCTATGTTAGCTAGGCGCACGTGCGAGGTGTCAAAAGACGCGTCTCCGCGCGGGCTAGCGAGCTATGGAGTTATTGGAATTAATTTAGAACAAAAATTTTGACTTTTGGTCGAAAAACGTGTTTTTCGACTGAAAAATGAGTAAAAACCTGGAATTGCGACTACCAAACGGGACTGGAGCTCGCGGAACGCGCTCCAGAATACAGGTAAGGCAGGCAATTATCTATTAAAATTATAATAAAAAATGTTTATGCAGAGAATTTTGAGTAAAAAATTATTTTAGGTTTTTCGTAAAGAAAAAATATTGAAAATTTTTCAAGGTCCAAGAACGAAAAATTATTTTCGCGCTATTGTCAATTTAATTAGTCAGGAAGTAGGACGGAGCCTATTAAAGATCAAAATGGCTGAAAACAGCTTCGAAATGCGTCACCAGGATGCAAAGTTATAATGGTTTTGTGAAATTGCTGTCTCCTATAGGTGGATTTCGTATATATGTGAATTTATTGATGTAAATTATTTTTGCAGATCTATGTTAGCTAGGCGCACGTGCGAGGTGTCAAAAGACGCGTCTCCGCGCGGGCTAGCGAGCTATGGAGTTATTGGAATTAATTTAGAACAAAAATTTTGACTTTTGGTCGAAAAACGTGTTTTTCGACTGAAAAATGAGTAAAAACCTGGAATTGCGACTACCAAACGGGACTGGAGCTCGCGGAACGCGCTCCAGAATACAGGTAAGGCAGGCAATTATCTATTAAAATTATAATAAAAAATGTTTATGCAGAGAATTTTGAGTAAAAAATTATTTTAGGTTTTTCGTAAAGAAAAAATATTGAAAATTTTTCAAGGTCCAAGAACGAAAAATTATTTTCGCGCTATTGTCAATTTAATTAGTCAGGAAGTAGGACGGAGCCTATTAAAGATCAAAATGGCTGAAAACAGCTTCGAAATGCGTCACCAGGATGCAAAGTTATAATGGTTTTGTGAAATTGCTGTCTCCTATAGGTGGATTTCGTATATATGTGAATTTATTGATGTAAATTATTTTTGCAGATCTATGTTAGCTAGGCGCACGTGCGAGGTGTCAAAAGACGCGTCTCCGCGCGGGCTAGCGAGCTATGGAGTTATTGGAATTAATTTAGAACAAAAATTTTGACTTTTGGTCGAAAAACGTGTTTTTCGACTGAAAAATGAGTAAAAACCTGGAATTGCGACTACCAAACGGGACTGGAGCTCGCGGAACGCGCTCCAGAATACAGGTAAGGCAGGCAATTATCTATTAAAATTATAATAAAAAATGTTTATGCAGAGAATTTTGAGTAAAAAATTATTTTAGGTTTTTCGTAAAGAAAAAATATTGAAAATTTTTCAAGGTCCAAGAACGAAAAATTATTTTCGCGCTATTGTCAATTTAATTAGTCAGGAAGTAGGACGGAGCCTATTAAAGATCAAAATGGCTGAAAACAGCTTCGAAATGCGTCACCAGGATGCAAAGTTATAATGGTTTTGTGAAATTGCTGTCTCCTATAGGTGGATTTCGTATATATGTGAATTTATTGATGTAAATTATTTTTGCAGATCTATGTTAGCTAGGCGCACGTGCGAGGTGTCAAAAGACGCGTCTCCGCGCGGGCTAGCGAGCTATGGAGTTATTGGAATTAATTTAGAACAAAAATTTTGACTTTTGGTCGAAAAACGTGTTTTTCGACTGAAAAATGAGTAAAAACCTGGAATTGCGACTACCAAACGGGACTGGAGCTCGCGGAACGCGCTCCAGAATACAGGTAAGGCAGGCAATTATCTATTAAAATTATAATAAAAAATGTTTATGCAGAGAATTTTGAGTAAAAAATTATTTTAGGTTTTTCGTAAAGAAAAAATATTGAAAATTTTTCAAGGTCCAAGAACGAAAAATTATTTTCGCGCTATTGTCAATTTAATTAGTCAGGAAGTAGGACGGAGCCTATTAAAGATCAAAATGGCTGAAAACAGCTTCGAAATGCGTCACCAGGATGCAAAGTTATAATGGTTTTGTGAAATTGCTGTCTCCTATAGGTGGATTTCGTATATATGTGAATTTATTGATGTAAATTATTTTTGCAGATCTATGTTAGCTAGGCGCACGTGCGAGGTGTCAAAAGACGCGTCTCCGCGCGGGCTAGCGAGCTATGGAGTTATTGGAATTAATTTAGAACAAAAATTTTGACTTTTGGTCGAAAAACGTGTTTTTCGACTGAAAAATGAGTAAAAACCTGGAATTGCGACTACCAAACGGGACTGGAGCTCGCGGAACGCGCTCCAGAATACAGGTAAGGCAGGCAATTATCTATTAAAATTATAATAAAAAATGTTTATGCAGAGAATTTTGAGTAAAAAATTATTTTAGGTTTTTCGTAAAGAAAAAATATTGAAAATTTTTCAAGGTCCAAGAACGAAAAATTATTTTCGCGCTATTGTCAATTTAATTAGTCAGGAAGTAGGACGGAGCCTATTAAAGATCAAAATGGCTGAAAACAGCTTCGAAATGCGTCACCAGGATGCAAAGTTATAATGGTTTTGTGAAATTGCTGTCTCCTATAGGTGGATTTCGTATATATGTGAATTTATTGATGTAAATTATTTTTGCAGATCTATGTTAGCTAGGCGCACGTGCGAGGTGTCAAAAGACGCGTCTCCGCGCGGGCTAGCGAGCTATGGAGTTATTGGAATTAATTTAGAACAAAAATTTTGACTTTTGGTCGAAAAACGTGTTTTTCGACTGAAAAATGAGTAAAAACCTGGAATTGCGACTACCAAACGGGACTGGAGCTCGCGGAACGCGCTCCAGAATACAGGTAAGGCAGGCAATTATCTATTAAAATTATAATAAAAAATGTTTATGCAGAGAATTTTGAGTAAAAAATTATTTTAGGTTTTTCGTAAAGAAAAAATATTGAAAATTTTTCAAGGTCCAAGAACGAAAAATTATTTTCGCGCTATTGTCAATTTAATTAGTCAGGAAGTAGGACGGAGCCTATTAAAGATCAAAATGGCTGAAAACAGCTTCGAAATGCGTCACCAGGATGCAAAGTTATAATGGTTTTGTGAAATTGCTGTCTCCTATAGGTGGATTTCGTATATATGTGAATTTATTGATGTAAATTATTTTTGCAGATCTATGTTAGCTAGGCGCACGTGCGAGGTGTCAAAAGACGCGTCTCCGCGCGGGCTAGCGAGCTATGGAGTTATTGGAATTAATTTAGAACAAAAATTTTGACTTTTGGTCGAAAAACGTGTTTTTCGACTGAAAAATGAGTAAAAACCTGGAATTGCGACTACCAAACGGGACTGGAGCTCGCGGAACGCGCTCCAGAATACAGGTAAGGCAGGCAATTATCTATTAAAATTATAATAAAAAATGTTTATGCAGAGAATTTTGAGTAAAAAATTATTTTAGGTTTTTCGTAAAGAAAAAATATTGAAAATTTTTCAAGGTCCAAGAACGAAAAATTATTTTCGCGCTATTGTCAATTTAATTAGTCAGGAAGTAGGACGGAGCCTATTAAAGATCAAAATGGCTGAAAACAGCTTCGAAATGCGTCACCAGGATGCAAAGTTATAATGGTTTTGTGAAATTGCTGTCTCCTATAGGTGGATTTCGTATATATGTGAATTTATTGATGTAAATTATTTTTGCAGATCTATGTTAGCTAGGCGCACGTGCGAGGTGTCAAAAGACGCGTCTCCGCGCGGGCTAGCGAGCTATGGAGTTATTGGAATTAATTTAGAACAAAAATTTTGACTTTTGGTCGAAAAACGTGTTTTTCGACTGAAAAATGAGTAAAAACCTGGAATTGCGACTACCAAACGGGACTGGAGCTCGCGGAACGCGCTCCAGAATACAGGTAAGGCAGGCAATTATCTATTAAAATTATAATAAAAAATGTTTATGCAGAGAATTTTGAGTAAAAAATTATTTTAGGTTTTTCGTAAAGAAAAAATATTGAAAATTTTTCAAGGTCCAAGAACGAAAAATTATTTTCGCGCTATTGTCAATTTAATTAGTCAGGAAGTAGGACGGAGCCTATTAAAGATCAAAATGGCTGAAAACAGCTTCGAAATGCGTCACCAGGATGCAAAGTTATAATGGTTTTGTGAAATTGCTGTCTCCTATAGGTTTTTTTTTTTTTTTTTTTTTTTTTTGGGTGGGAAATCATCCAATGACTTCTCCCGCTCTGGGCGGAGCGGAAGGGCGTGTCAGACTTTTACTGACTAAAACCCACCCGTGTTCCTTCCCTTACCTAGACCAGGGCCACGGTTTCCCCTTAGGACTTATCCGCAACCCCGGTGGTAGGCATCGGCCCTGACGGACCCCTTCAGCTTCGCTGACAACTCTTTGAGGCGCGCGTGGAACACTACGCGCCGTCGACCCGGGCTTGGTCCTGATCGGACGGAGAGCTACCCATCACTCTCCGTCCGCAAGCCCGCGCCTACGGTGGCCGGAAATCGGCGATCGATTCCCGACGCCCGGGGCGTCTACTACCGCGGCGGCTAGGGGCTCGAGGGAGCGACCTTAGTCTCTGCCTCTCGCGCCCCGCCTCCTCCTTTACGAGCATTACTGCTTCGCAGAAGGAGGTGACAGCCTGCCATGCCCTCTCACTCCGCACCATGGCCTGGACCAGGGCCGGACGTGAGAGGTCACTGCCGCCGATCGCCTGCACGAGGACACGGCGGTGCTCCACCCAAGCCGGGCAGACCTCCACCGTATGCTCCACCGTGTCCTCCGGGCGATCCACGCAGTGGTGACACCCGGGCGTTTCCTCCTGCCTGATCTGAAACAGGAACCTCCCGAAACTACCGTGTCCGGTGAGGACCTGCGTCAGGCGGTAGGTGAGGGCGCCGTGGCGCCTCTCTAGCCACTCCTCAAAGAGGGGACTTATCGCCGCAATTGTGGCGTGCCCAGATCTGGGTTGCGACAATCGCACTCTCCAAGCCGCCATGAGATCCTGCCGGAGCTCTGTCCGCTGTGCCGTGACTTGTCGCGGCAGCGGAGTTACACCCCGGCGCTTCATCTCCTCGCGCCACTCCCAGATGTGGGCGAGGACTTTCGCCTCCAGATCCCATGGCGGCGTTCCGGCAAGGAGGCTCGCTGCCTCGCCGGAGATCGTGCGGTATCCCCGCACTATCCGGGTGGCCATGACCCTTTGGGCCGCGTGCAACCGGCGGGTTGGCTGCAGCCTCAAGGTTGGCGCCCACACCGGCGCCCCGTAAAGGGCCATGGACCGCACGACCCCCGCGTAGAGCCTCCGGCAGGAGGCGTTTGGACCCCTTAGATTGGGCAGAAGCCGCTTCAAAGCAGCCCCGGCCCGCTCCAGTTTGGGAGCCAAACGTCGGAAATGCTCCACGAAGTTCCATCGACTGTCGAGGACGAGTCCCAGGTACCTCATCGTCACCTCGACGTCGATGTGAACCCCTCCTACCGTTATTTCGGAACCCGACGGTGGCGCGTTCCGAGGGCCATGAAAGCACATGACCTCGGACTTGTGCAGCGCCACCTCGAGTCCCAACTGCCGGATCCTGTCGACGATTGTCGCAACCCCGCGTGTCGCCAATTCGGCCGCCGCCTCGTGCGACCTCCCCTGCGCCAGGACCAGCGTGTCGTCAGCGTAGCACACTACGCTGACGCCGCTAGGGAGGTCGGCGCGCAGCACCCAGTCGTAACCGATGTCCCACAGATATGGCCCCAGGACCGATCCCTGTGGGACACCGCACGACATCTCTCGCCGGTTCCATTCCCCCTGGTGACCGGGGTAGATGACGGCCCTGTCCGTCAGATAGGCCTCGACCAAACGACAGAGGTAGGTCGGCATCCGGTGATACCGGAGTGCCTCCCTGATGCAACTCCAGGGCAGGGTGTTGAAGGCGTTGGCGATGTCTAGAGACACCGCCAAGACGACCCCACCCCGGGCCACAGCATCCCCCGTCGTGAGGGCCCGCACGCGCATGATGGCGTCCACCGTAGAGCGCCCTTGGCGGAAGCCAAACTGGCCATCCGCCAAATCCGGCCCCACCCGCACCAGCTGCCCGACGAGGCGGTTTGCAATTACTCTTTCAAAGAGCTTGCCCACCTCGTCGAGCAGCACGATGGGCCGGTAAGCGGACGGAGAGTCCGCAGGGCGCCCCGGCTTCTTGATGAGGACCAGTTTCCCGGTCTTCCAACGAAGTGGGAACTGGCCCCTCTCCATGCATGCGCTAAGGAGCCCCCTTAGTCGAGGCCCGAGAGCCTCCATGGCCAGGACCCAGGCTTTCCCAGGTAAGCCGTCGGGTCCTGGGGCGGTATTCTTGGCACTCAGCCTACGTACCGCCACTCTCATTTCTGCCTCGGTCACCTCTGGGGCATCGTCGTCGTCGTCGGCGGTGTGGTCCGCATCGGGCACCGCAGCAGGCGGAGCCATAGGCGGGGCGGGATGTTCCCCTCTCGAGGGGAACAGAGCGCTCACCACGTCCTCAACAAGCTCGGGTCGGAGACTCTGTGTCAGCGGGGGAGCCCATGGGCGGAGTTTCTCCCGCACCATCTTATATGGGCGTCCCCACGGGTCCCCGTCCAGAGTCCCCAGAAACTCCTCGCGAGCCAGTCCCCTGGCCCGCAGGATCCCTGCTTGGAGGACGTTCTTCGCCTCTCTGTACCTCTCGTACAGCTCTGCCTGAATGGCCTCCGTATCCGGAGGGCGGATACGGAGCCTGCGGTGCCTGGCGTACCGGCGTCGCGCCGCAACGCACGCTTTGCGCAGAGTCGTCAGCTCTGGCGACCACCAGTACACCTGGCGCCTAGCACGTCCGGGCTGGACCCGGGGCATTGCCACGTCGCAAATTGCGGACATGGCCTCCCGGAACCACTCTGCCTCATCGTTGATGTCGGCAGGCCTGTCCGGTGATGACACCCAGGCCTGCACGATCGAGGCTTCCAGGAGGAGCTCCCGGTCCAGCTGCTTCAGCGCCCATCGCGGACCACTCCGGGCCTGTCGGACCGGCGCGCTCGAGGTCTGGGCGGAGACGTCAAACCGGATGTACCGGTGGTCGGAATACGTCTCCACCCCCTCCATGACGCGCCAGTCGACGACACGTGGCGACAGAGCAGGGCTGGCGAACGAGATGTCCACCACTGATTCGCCCTGCATCCGCACACACGTGGGGACAGAACCCCGGTTTAGGACGACCAGGCCTGTCTCCAGTGCCCAGTCCTCCACCATCCTGCCTCGTCTGTCCGTAAGCCGGGAACCCCAAGCCACATTCTTGGCATTGAAGTCCCCGAGAACGAGCACAGGGAGGGAACCGTATCCGACGACGACGTCTCTCAACTCCGCAAGGGAGTTGTGGAACTCGGCGAGAGTTCGGTTCGGGGAGAAGTATACCCCTACGACGACAATCTCCCCGAACCGTCTCCTATAGGTGGATTTCGTATATATGTGAATTTATTGATGTAAATTATTTTTGCAGATCTATGTTAGCTAGGCGCACGTGCGAGGTGTCAAAAGACGCGTCTCCGCGCGGGCTAGCGAGCTATGGAGTTATTGGAATTAATTTAGAACAAAAATTTTGACTTTTGGTCGAAAAACGTGTTTTTCGACTGAAAAATGAGTAAAAACCTGGAATTGCGACTACCAAACGGGACTGGAGCTCGCGGAACGCGCTCCAGAATACAGGTAAGGCAGGCAATTATCTATTAAAATTATAATAAAAAATGTTTATGCAGAGAATTTTGAGTAAAAAATTATTTTAGGTTTTTCGTAAAGAAAAAATATTGAAAATTTTTCAAGGTCCAAGAACGAAAAATTATTTTCGCGCTATTGTCAATTTAATTAGTCAGGAAGTAGGACGGAGCCTATTAAAGATCAAAATGGCTGAAAACAGCTTCGAAATGCGTCACCAGGATGCAAAGTTATAATGGTTTTGTGAAATTGCTGTCTCCTATAGGTGGATTTCGTATATATGTGAATTTATTGATGTAAATTATTTTTGCAGATCTATGTTAGCTAGGCGCACGTGCGAGGTGTCAAAAGACGCGTCTCCGCGCGGGCTAGCGAGCTATGGAGTTATTGGAATTAATTTAGAACAAAAATTTTGACTTTTGGTCGAAAAACGTGTTTTTCGACTGAAAAATGAGTAAAAACCTGGAATTGCGACTACCAAACGGGACTGGAGCTCGCGGAACGCGCTCCAGAATACAGGTAAGGCAGGCAATTATCTATTAAAATTATAATAAAAAATGTTTATGCAGAGAATTTTGAGTAAAAAATTATTTTAGGTTTTTCGTAAAGAAAAAATATTGAAAATTTTTCAAGGTCCAAGAACGAAAAATTATTTTCGCGCTATTGTCAATTTAATTAGTCAGGAAGTAGGACGGAGCCTATTAAAGATCAAAATGGCTGAAAACAGCTTCGAAATGCGTCACCAGGATGCAAAGTTATAATGGTTTTGTGAAATTGCTGTCTCCTATAGGTGGATTTCGTATATATGTGAATTTATTGATGTAAATTATTTTTGCAGATCTATGTTAGCTAGGCGCACGTGCGAGGTGTCAAAAGACGCGTCTCCGCGCGGGCTAGCGAGCTATGGAGTTATTGGAATTAATTTAGAACAAAAATTTTGACTTTTGGTCGAAAAACGTGTTTTTCGACTGAAAAATGAGTAAAAACCTGGAATTGCGACTACCAAACGGGACTGGAGCTCGCGGAACGCGCTCCAGAATACAGGTAAGGCAGGCAATTATCTATTAAAATTATAATAAAAAATGTTTATGCAGAGAATTTTGAGTAAAAAATTATTTTAGGTTTTTCGTAAAGAAAAAATATTGAAAATTTTTCAAGGTCCAAGAACGAAAAATTATTTTCGCGCTATTGTCAATTTAATTAGTCAGGAAGTAGGACGGAGCCTATTAAAGATCAAAATGGCTGAAAACAGCTTCGAAATGCGTCACCAGGATGCAAAGTTATAATGGTTTTGTGAAATTGCTGTCTCCTATAGGTGGATTTCGTATATATGTGAATTTATTGATGTAAATTATTTTTGCAGATCTATGTTAGCTAGGCGCACGTGCGAGGTGTCAAAAGACGCGTCTCCGCGCGGGCTAGCGAGCTATGGAGTTATTGGAATTAATTTAGAACAAAAATTTTGACTTTTGGTCGAAAAACGTGTTTTTCGACTGAAAAATGAGTAAAAACCTGGAATTGCGACTACCAAACGGGACTGGAGCTCGCGGAACGCGCTCCAGAATACAGGTAAGGCAGGCAATTATCTATTAAAATTATAATAAAAAATGTTTATGCAGAGAATTTTGAGTAAAAAATTATTTTAGGTTTTTCGTAAAGAAAAAATATTGAAAATTTTTCAAGGTCCAAGAACGAAAAATTATTTTCGCGCTATTGTCAATTTAATTAGTCAGGAAGTAGGACGGAGCCTATTAAAGATCAAAATGGCTGAAAACAGCTTCGAAATGCGTCACCAGGATGCAAAGTTATAATGGTTTTGTGAAATTGCTGTCTCCTATAGGTGGATTTCGTATATATGTGAATTTATTGATGTAAATTATTTTTGCAGATCTATGTTAGCTAGGCGCACGTGCGAGGTGTCAAAAGACGCGTCTCCGCGCGGGCTAGCGAGCTATGGAGTTATTGGAATTAATTTAGAACAAAAATTTTGACTTTTGGTCGAAAAACGTGTTTTTCGACTGAAAAATGAGTAAAAACCTGGAATTGCGACTACCAAACGGGACTGGAGCTCGCGGAACGCGCTCCAGAATACAGGTAAGGCAGGCAATTATCTATTAAAATTATAATAAAAAATGTTTATGCAGAGAATTTTGAGTAAAAAATTATTTTAGGTTTTTCGTAAAGAAAAAATATTGAAAATTTTTCAAGGTCCAAGAACGAAAAATTATTTTCGCGCTATTGTCAATTTAATTAGTCAGGAAGTAGGACGGAGCCTATTAAAGATCAAAATGGCTGAAAACAGCTTCGAAATGCGTCACCAGGATGCAAAGTTATAATGGTTTTGTGAAATTGCTGTCTCCTATAGGTGGATTTCGTATATATGTGAATTTATTGATGTAAATTATTTTTGCAGATCTATGTTAGCTAGGCGCACGTGCGAGGTGTCAAAAGACGCGTCTCCGCGCGGGCTAGCGAGCTATGGAGTTATTGGAATTAATTTAGAACAAAAATTTTGACTTTTGGTCGAAAAACGTGTTTTTCGACTGAAAAATGAGTAAAAACCTGGAATTGCGACTACCAAACGGGACTGGAGCTCGCGGAACGCGCTCCAGAATACAGGTAAGGCAGGCAATTATCTATTAAAATTATAATAAAAAATGTTTATGCAGAGAATTTTGAGTAAAAAATTATTTTAGGTTTTTCGTAAAGAAAAAATATTGAAAATTTTTCAAGGTCCAAGAACGAAAAATTATTTTCGCGCTATTGTCAATTTAATTAGTCAGGAAGTAGGACGGAGCCTATTAAAGATCAAAATGGCTGAAAACAGCTTCGAAATGCGTCACCAGGATGCAAAGTTATAATGGTTTTGTGAAATTGCTGTCTCCTATAGGTGGATTTCGTATATATGTGAATTTATTGATGTAAATTATTTTTGCAGATCTATGTTAGCTAGGCGCACGTGCGAGGTGTCAAAAGACGCGTCTCCGCGCGGGCTAGCGAGCTATGGAGTTATTGGAATTAATTTAGAACAAAAATTTTGACTTTTGGTCGAAAAACGTGTTTTTCGACTGAAAAATGAGTAAAAACCTGGAATTGCGACTACCAAACGGGACTGGAGCTCGCGGAACGCGCTCCAGAATACAGGTAAGGCAGGCAATTATCTATTAAAATTATAATAAAAAATGTTTATGCAGAGAATTTTGAGTAAAAAATTATTTTAGGTTTTTCGTAAAGAAAAAATATTGAAAATTTTTCAAGGTCCAAGAACGAAAAATTATTTTCGCGCTATTGTCAATTTAATTAGTCAGGAAGTAGGACGGAGCCTATTAAAGATCAAAATGGCTGAAAACAGCTTCGAAATGCGTCACCAGGATGCAAAGTTATAATGGTTTTGTGAAATTGCTGTCTCCTATAGGTGGATTTCGTATATATGTGAATTTATTGATGTAAATTATTTTTGCAGATCTATGTTAGCTAGGCGCACGTGCGAGGTGTCAAAAGACGCGTCTCCGCGCGGGCTAGCGAGCTATGGAGTTATTGGAATTAATTTAGAACAAAAATTTTGACTTTTGGTCGAAAAACGTGTTTTTCGACTGAAAAATGAGTAAAAACCTGGAATTGCGACTACCAAACGGGACTGGAGCTCGCGGAACGCGCTCCAGAATACAGGTAAGGCAGGCAATTATCTATTAAAATTATAATAAAAAATGTTTATGCAGAGAATTTTGAGTAAAAAATTATTTTAGGTTTTTCGTAAAGAAAAAATATTGAAAATTTTTCAAGGTCCAAGAACGAAAAATTATTTTCGCGCTATTGTCAATTTAATTAGTCAGGAAGTAGGACGGAGCCTATTAAAGATCAAAATGGCTGAAAACAGCTTCGAAATGCGTCACCAGGATGCAAAGTTATAATGGTTTTGTGAAATTGCTGTCTCCTATAGGTGGATTTCGTATATATGTGAATTTATTGATGTAAATTATTTTTGCAGATCTATGTTAGCTAGGCGCACGTGCGAGGTGTCAAAAGACGCGTCTCCGCGCGGGCTAGCGAGCTATGGAGTTATTGGAATTAATTTAGAACAAAAATTTTGACTTTTGGTCGAAAAACGTGTTTTTCGACTGAAAAATGAGTAAAAACCTGGAATTGCGACTACCAAACGGGACTGGAGCTCGCGGAACGCGCTCCAGAATACAGGTAAGGCAGGCAATTATCTATTAAAATTATAATAAAAAATGTTTATGCAGAGAATTTTGAGTAAAAAATTATTTTAGGTTTTTCGTAAAGAAAAAATATTGAAAATTTTTCAAGGTCCAAGAACGAAAAATTATTTTCGCGCTATTGTCAATTTAATTAGTCAGGAAGTAGGACGGAGCCTATTAAAGATCAAAATGGCTGAAAACAGCTTCGAAATGCGTCACCAGGATGCAAAGTTATAATGGTTTTGTGAAATTGCTGTCTCCTATAGGTGGATTTCGTATATATGTGAATTTATTGATGTAAATTATTTTTGCAGATCTATGTTAGCTAGGCGCACGTGCGAGGTGTCAAAAGACGCGTCTCCGCGCGGGCTAGCGAGCTATGGAGTTATTGGAATTAATTTAGAACAAAAATTTTGACTTTTGGTCGAAAAACGTGTTTTTCGACTGAAAAATGAGTAAAAACCTGGAATTGCGACTACCAAACGGGACTGGAGCTCGCGGAACGCGCTCCAGAATACAGGTAAGGCAGGCAATTATCTATTAAAATTATAATAAAAAATGTTTATGCAGAGAATTTTGAGTAAAAAATTATTTTAGGTTTTTCGTAAAGAAAAAATATTGAAAATTTTTCAAGGTCCAAGAACGAAAAATTATTTTCGCGCTATTGTCAATTTAATTAGTCAGGAAGTAGGACGGAGCCTATTAAAGATCAAAATGGCTGAAAACAGCTTCGAAATGCGTCACCAGGATGCAAAGTTATAATGGTTTTGTGAAATTGCTGTCTCCTATAGGTGGATTTCGTATATATGTGAATTTATTGATGTAAATTATTTTTGCAGATCTATGTTAGCTAGGCGCACGTGCGAGGTGTCAAAAGACGCGTCTCCGCGCGGGCTAGCGAGCTATGGAGTTATTGGAATTAATTTAGAACAAAAATTTTGACTTTTGGTCGAAAAACGTGTTTTTCGACTGAAAAATGAGTAAAAACCTGGAATTGCGACTACCAAACGGGACTGGAGCTCGCGGAACGCGCTCCAGAATACAGGTAAGGCAGGCAATTATCTATTAAAATTATAATAAAAAATGTTTATGCAGAGAATTTTGAGTAAAAAATTATTTTAGGTTTTTCGTAAAGAAAAAATATTGAAAATTTTTCAAGGTCCAAGAACGAAAAATTATTTTCGCGCTATTGTCAATTTAATTAGTCAGGAAGTAGGACGGAGCCTATTAAAGATCAAAATGGCTGAAAACAGCTTCGAAATGCGTCACCAGGATGCAAAGTTATAATGGTTTTGTGAAATTGCTGTCTCCTATAGGTGGATTTCGTATATATGTGAATTTATTGATGTAAATTATTTTTGCAGATCTATGTTAGCTAGGCGCACGTGCGAGGTGTCAAAAGACGCGTCTCCGCGCGGGCTAGCGAGCTATGGAGTTATTGGAATTAATTTAGAACAAAAATTTTGACTTTTGGTCGAAAAACGTGTTTTTCGACTGAAAAATGAGTAAAAACCTGGAATTGCGACTACCAAACGGGACTGGAGCTCGCGGAACGCGCTCCAGAATACAGGTAAGGCAGGCAATTATCTATTAAAATTATAATAAAAAATGTTTATGCAGAGAATTTTGAGTAAAAAATTATTTTAGGTTTTTCGTAAAGAAAAAATATTGAAAATTTTTCAAGGTCCAAGAACGAAAAATTATTTTCGCGCTATTGTCAATTTAATTAGTCAGGAAGTAGGACGGAGCCTATTAAAGATCAAAATGGCTGAAAACAGCTTCGAAATGCGTCACCAGGATGCAAAGTTATAATGGTTTTGTGAAATTGCTGTCTCCTATAGGTGGATTTCGTATATATGTGAATTTATTGATGTAAATTATTTTTGCAGATCTATGTTAGCTAGGCGCACGTGCGAGGTGTCAAAAGACGCGTCTCCGCGCGGGCTAGCGAGCTATGGAGTTATTGGAATTAATTTAGAACAAAAATTTTGACTTTTGGTCGAAAAACGTGTTTTTCGACTGAAAAATGAGTAAAAACCTGGAATTGCGACTACCAAACGGGACTGGAGCTCGCGGAACGCGCTCCAGAATACAGGTAAGGCAGGCAATTATCTATTAAAATTATAATAAAAAATGTTTATGCAGAGAATTTTGAGTAAAAAATTATTTTAGGTTTTTCGTAAAGAAAAAATATTGAAAATTTTTCAAGGTCCAAGAACGAAAAATTATTTTCGCGCTATTGTCAATTTAATTAGTCAGGAAGTAGGACGGAGCCTATTAAAGATCAAAATGGCTGAAAACAGCTTCGAAATGCGTCACCAGGATGCAAAGTTATAATGGTTTTGTGAAATTGCTGTCTCCTATAGGTGGATTTCGTATATATGTGAATTTATTGATGTAAATTATTTTTGCAGATCTATGTTAGCTAGGCGCACGTGCGAGGTGTCAAAAGACGCGTCTCCGCGCGGGCTAGCGAGCTATGGAGTTATTGGAATTAATTTAGAACAAAAATTTTGACTTTTGGTCGAAAAACGTGTTTTTCGACTGAAAAATGAGTAAAAACCT
>OX411346.1:0-15442 GCA_948150665.1 Conistra vaccinii
ATTTAAATAGCTTATAAATTAGAGCATAATATTGAAGATATTAAGGAGATAGTATTATCTTTAAATAAATATATTTATATTTATTTATAAAAAAAAATATTTTATTTTTACAATGAAAATGTAAAGTTTTAATTAAACTATATAAATAGAAATATTAATGGAATTTAACCACTAAAAATTAAGTTAGCAGCTTAATTTTATTCTTTATATTTCATATTTTTAATTGGAATATAGATTCAATTTTATCATTAACAGTGATATACCTCTTTTTGGTTTCAATTAATATATTAAATTAAATAAGGAGTTTTTATTAACTCTTTCTTTTAAGTCGAAATTAAATGCAAAATTGCTTCTTATTTAAGATAAATTATATATATAATTAATATTTTTTGATTGCAAATCAAACGTTTTTTTTAAACTATAATCCTGGTTAATTAGTTCAGTTTAATATATTTTGATTTCATTCATGATATAATCCAATCAATAAAATTAAAATAAAAAAAAATCTAATTTTTGTTCAAAAAATAAAATTTACTAGTTTAAATAGGGGGATAATTGGGAAAATAAGTGCAATTTCTACATCAAAAATTAAAAAAATTACAGTAATTAAAAAAAAATGTAGGGAAAATGGAATTCGTGCTGAAGATTTAGGATCAAATCCACATTCAAATGGGGAACATTTTTCTCGATCTGAAAAAGTTTTTTTTGATAAAATAATAGATAGTAATATTATAATATTAGATACTATTATAATAATCAAGAAGATATTTGTTATTAAAATAATTATTTATATTAAAATTATTAAACTTTTTGATTGGAAGTCAAATATACTAAATATATTATATAAATAATTAATTTCCTCATCAGTAAATAGAAATGTAAAGGAATAATCATACTACATCTACAAAATGTCAATATCAAGCTGCTGCCTCAAAGCCAAAATGATGATTTCTAGAAAAATGGTTATTTAAATGACGAATTAGGCAAATAAAAAGAAATAATGTTCCAATAATTACATGTAATCCATGAAATCCTGTTGCTATAAAAAATGTTGAGCCATAAATACTATCAGCAATAGTAAAAGGAGCTTCAAAATATTCATAAGCTTGGAGAATTGTAAAATAAACTCCTAAAATAATTGTAATAAATAATCCTTGGGTTATTTGAGAGTTATTATTTTCTATAATAGCATGATGAGCTCATGTAACAGATACCCCTGAACTAATTAAAATAATTGTATTTAATAAGGGAATTTGAAAAGGGTTAAATGGGATAATACTAGTTGGAGGTCAAATAGCTCCAATTTCAATATTAGGAGCTAAGCTTCTATGGAAAAATGCTCAAAAAAAAGAGACAAAAAAAAAAATTTCAGAAACAATAAATAAAATTATTCCTCATCGAAGGCCTTTAGTAACTAGAATTGTATGTTTACCTTGTAAAGTTCCTTCACGACAAATATCTCGTCATCATTGATATATTGTTAAAATAACAATTAAATAACCTAAAATTAATAAATTTATGTTAAAATTATGGAATCATTTTACTATACCTGTAACAAGAACTATAACTCCAATAGCTCCTGTTAAAGGTCATGGGCTATAATCTACTAAATGAAATGGGTGATTAAAATTTGCTTTCATTAATTAACTTCTCTAGAATATAATGTTCTTAAAATTGCAATTACATAAGATTGAATAATAGCTACTGCAGATTCTAAAATTAATAATAAAATTTGAACAATAATTAAAATTATAATAAAATAAGAACTTATACTTGGTCCAGTTCCTCTTAAAAGAGTTATTAATAAATGTCCTGCAATTATGTTTGCAGTTAAACGAACAGCTAAAGTTCCTGGTCGAATAATATTTCTAATAGTTTCAATTAAAACTATAAATGGTATTAGAACAGTTGGTGTTCCTTGTGGAATTATATGGATAAATATGTGTTGAGAATTATTAATTCATCCATAAATTATAAATCTTAATCATAAAGGTAAAGAAATTGATAAGGATAAAGTTAAATGACTTGTTCTAGTAAAAATATAAGGAAATAATCCTAAAAAATTATTAAATAAAATAAAAGAAAATATAGAAATAAAAATGAAAGTAGAACCTTGAAAATAATTATTTTTTAATAAAGTTTTAAATTCATTGTGAAGTTTTAATAAAATAAAGTTTCAAAAATAATAATGACGATTTGGGATTAATCAAAAAGAATAAGGAATAAATATAACACCTAAAATTGTTCTAATTTCAATTAAAGGGGATATTAAATAAGTTAGTTGAGGGGTCAAAAATTGAAAATAAGTTACTTATCATTTTCAATTGAGATTTTTAACTTTAAAGTTAAATTATTATTATTTTTATTTGAAATTTTTTTATTAAAAATATAATAATTTATAATATTAAAAATTAAATAAATTAATAAGAAAAAGAAAAAAGAGATTAATCAATTAATTGGTATTATTTGTGGGATAAAAGAATATTACATATATAGTAATAAATTTAAATTTGACATATTTATGTTATAATTTTAACTAATTCTTTTAATTAATGAAATTAATAATTCATTAGAAGTAAATGCTAATTTACTATAAAATGGTTTAAGAGACCAGTACTTGCTTTCAGTCATCTAATGAAGAATAATTTATTAACTCAATTAATAAAATTTTTAATTGAAATTCTTTCGATTACAATTGGTATGAATCTATGATTAGCCCCACAAAATTTCAGAACATTGTCCATAAAAAATACCAGGACGATTGATAAAAAAATTAGTTTGGTTAAGTCGTCCAGGATTAGCATCTACCTTAACCCCTAAAGATGGAATAGTTCATGAATGAATTACATCTGTAGCAGTTACTATAATTCGAATTTGATTATTTATAGGTAAAACAATTCGATTATCTACATCTAATAAGCGGAAACTATTAGGGGATATTTCGTTAGAGGGGATTATATAAGAATCAAATTCAATATTATGAAAATCTGAATATTCATAACTTCAATATCATTGATGTCCAATGGATTTTAAAGTAATTAAAGGGTTATTTAATTCATCTAATAAATATAATAGACGTAAAGAAGGTAAAGCAATAAAAAATTAAAGTAATTGCTGGTAAAATAGTTCAAATTAATTCAATTATTTGCCCTTCTAATAAAAATCGGTTAATATATTTATTAAATAAAAGTCTTGATATTAGATAACCAACTAAAATTGTAATTATAATAAGAATAATTAGAAGTATGATCATGGAAAAAAATAATTTGTTCTATTAAAGGAGATGCTCCATTTTGTAAATTAAAATTAGATCATGTTGCAATTTCTAAAAAAAGGATATACCTTTATAAATGGGGTTTAATATCCATTACATATAATCTGCCATATTAGAATAAATTTCTTAAAATAGGTAATTCACTATATGAATGTTCGGCAGGAGGTAAATTTTGGTATCATTCAATTGAAGATGATAGATTTAGGGCAAATAAAGCAATTCGTTGGTTAACTAATGATTCTCATACAATAATCAATATAAATATAATAGCTAATAATGAAATATAAGATCCTAAAGATGAAATAATATTTCAAGAAATATAGCAATCAGGATAGTCTGAATATCGTCGAGGTATTCCCGCTAAACCTAAAAAATGTTGTGGGAAAAAAGTTAAATTTACTCCAATAAATATAACAAAAAATTGAATTTTTAAAAGATAAGGATTTAAAGATAAACCTGTAAATAAAGGATATCAATGAATAAAACCTCCTAAAATAGCGAATACGGCCCCTATAGATAAAACATAGTGAAAATGAGCTACTACATAATAAGTATCGTGAAGAGTAATGTCAATAGATGAATTTGAAAGAATTACACCTGTTAATCCCCCAACTGTAAATAAAAATACAAATCCTAATCTTCATAAAATAGAAGGTGAGTAATTAATTTGTGTTCCATGGAAAGTAGCTAGTCAACTAAAAATTTTAATTCCTGTAGGTACTGCAATAATTATTGTTGCTGATGTAAAATAAGCTCGGGTATCAATATCTATACCTACTGTAAATATGTGATGAGCTCAAACAATAAATCCTAATAATCCAATTGCTAATATTGCATAAATTATTCCTAAGCAACCAAATGTTTCTTTTTTTCCTCTTTCTTGAGAAATAATATGAGAAATTATTCCAAATCCTGGTAAAATTAAAATATAAACTTCTGGATGTCCAAAAAATCAGAATAAATGTTGGTATAAAATTGGATCTCCTCCTCCAGCAGGGTCAAAAAAAGATGTATTTAAATTTCGATCTGTTAATAATATAGTAATAGCTCCAGCTAAAACAGGTAAAGATAATAATAATAAGAATGCAGTAATTCCTACAGCTCAAATAAATAGAGGTATTTGATCAAATGATAAACTATTTAATCGTATATTAATAATTGTAGTAATAAAATTGATAGCTCCTAAAATAGAAGAAATTCCAGCTAAATGTAAAGAAAAAATAGCTAAATCTACAGATCTTCCGCCATGGGCAATATTAGATGAAAGTGGGGGGTACACTGTTCATCCGGTTCCTGCACCATTTTCTACAATTCTTCTTGAAATTAAAAGAGTCAATGAGGGGGGTAGAAGTCAAAAACTTATATTATTTAATCGGGGGAATGCTATATCTGGGGCTCCTAATATTAAAGGAACAAGTCAATTTCCAAATCCTCCAATTATAATAGGTATAACTATAAAAAAAATTATAATAAAAGCATGAGCTGTAACAATAGTATTATAAATTTGATCATCACCAATTAAAGATCCTGGATTTCCTAATTCAGCACGAATTAATAATCTTAATGATGTTCCTACTATTCCGGCTCAAATTCCAAAAATAAAATATAATGTTCCAATATCTTTATGATTTGTTGAATAAAGTCATTTTCGCTTTTTAATAAAATGGCTGAGGTTTAAGCGATAAATTGTAAATTTATTAACGAGAAAAATTCTCTTTTATTAAATTTAGCTTTATATTCAATAATGATATAAAATTGCAAATTTTAAGGAGTAGAAAATTCTATTAAGGCTTAAAGAATAATTTCTTTATAAATAATTTTGAAGATTATTAGTTTAATTTAACTTAAAACCTTAATAAAAAAAAAAAGTTCTGAAAATTATTCCTATTAAAGAAATAAAGGAAAAAAAGTTAATTATTAAAAAATAATTATTTTTAATAAAAATTTTAAATCATTTTATTTTTAAATAATTAAATATAAAAGCAGAATAACTAATACGAATATAAAAAAATAATATTACTAAACTTATTATAATAAAAATAAAAGTTATTATATATATATTATTATTAATTAAGAAGTTAATGATAATTCACTTCGGAAAAAATCCAATGAATGGGGGTAATCCTCCTAAAGAAAGAAAATTAATTAATAGATTAATTTTAATAAAAAAATTTATATTATTAATAAATAATTGATTAATGAAATATATATTTAAAATATAAAATAAAAAACATATAATTCTAATCATAAATGAATATATAAAAATATAAAAAAATCATAAAGTTTCTCTAATTATAATAGATGAAAGTATTCAACCTAAATTATTAATTGAAGAAAAAGCTATTAATTTACGTAAAGAAGTTTGATTTAACCCTCCGATAGCTCCAATAACAATATTTATTAAAATAATAATAGTAATAAAATTTTTATTTAGATAATAAGATAAAATAATTATAGGGGTAATTTTTTGTCAGGTTATTAAAATAAATCTATTAAATCAAGATAAACCTTCAATAATATTAGGGAATCAAAAATGGAAGGGGGTTCTTCCTATTTTTATAAGTATTGAGGAATTTATTATGATAGAAATAAAATTATCTATTTCAAAATTTTTTATAAGGGTTAATTTAATTAAAATTGTAAATAAAAAATTAATAGACGCAATAGATTGAGTAAGGAAATATTTTAAAGAAGCTTCTGTGGATAATAAATTATTAGAATTAGAAATTAAGGGAATAAATCTTAAAAGATTAATTTCTAAACCAATTCAACATCCAAATCATGAGTTAGAAGAAATAGAAATTAAAGTTCTAAAAAATAAAATAAAAAGAAAAAATATCTTATTGGAATTAAATAAAAAAAAAATCTAAAATAAGAAATTTATATTTCTTTTGAGAATTTTAAATTCAAATTTGTATATTTTAGTGTAAGATGCACAATAGTTTTTGATACTATTAGATATAGTTTAATTCTATAAAATATAATAAAGGTAAAATAATTACTTAATTTATCCTATCAGAATAACCCTTTAATCAGGCACTTTATTTTTAAAAAAAAGGTATTTCCTTTATAGTTGGGGTATGAACCCAAAAGCTTAATTTAGCTTATTTTTAATTTATTTTTTTTTATTTATATGAAAATTTATTAAAAATGGTTTTAATATAAAATTAAATTTAAATTGATTAAGTATATATATATATATATATATTAAATATTTAATATATTAATATATATATATATACATTAATTTATTATTAAATTAAAATTAACTATATTAATACAATATAATCTTTATGAATATTAATTGTTTAATCTATAATTTAGGTTTAATATAATTATTATAAAAAGAAAGAAAAGAAATTATTAAAAATTTAATAATTTATATTAAATATTTTAATATAAAAAAAAAAAAAAAAAAATTCTATTTAAAAAAATCTACATATAAATAAATTTTTTATGGTTTATTAATTTTATTTTAAATTTATTTTACATATAAATTTTAGTGTTAATTTTAAATTATTTAAATAATAATTTATATATTTTAGTAGTAATTAATATTAAATTATTTAAGAAATTAAGATTTAGTAATATTTTAATTAATAACAAATTTTGTGCCAGCAGTTGCGGTTATACAAAAGTTAAATTAAATTTTATTAGTAATTAATTAATAAGAAATTATATTTATAATTAAAATTTTAAATTATTAGGTGAAATTTTAATTTAATAAAATTTTATATTTTTAATTATGAATTAATAAATTTTATAAAAAACTAGGATTAGATACCCTATTATTAAAATTTAAATTTAAAATACTAAAATAGTAGATAATTATTTATTGAAACTTAAATAATTTGGCGGTATTTTAGTTCATTTAGAGGAATCTGTTTAATAATTGATATTCCACGAATAAATTTACTTAATTTATAATTTTGTATATCGTTGTTAAAAAAATATTTTTTAATAATATTAATATTTAAAAATTATAATATAAATTTAAATCAGATCAAGATGCAGATTATAATTAAGAATATAATGGATTACAATAAATTTATTTAAATGGATATTGATTTGTAATAATTAATTAAAAGTGGATTTAAATGTAATTTTATTTAATTTGATAAAATGATTAAAAATTAAAATATGTACATATTGCCCGTCGCTTTCATATAAATAATAAGTTGAAATAAGTCGTAACAAAGTAGAGGTACTGGAAAGTGTTTCTAGAAAGAACAAATTAGAGCTTGAGATTAAAGTATTTCATTTACATTGAAAGGATATTAAAAATTAATTAATTTGAGGGGGAAAATTAATTATTTATATTATAATAAAAAAATTTTTAAATTAAAATATTTTAAAGGGGGTTAAAGTATTTTTAAAGAAAAAATTAAATAATTTATAATAAATTAGTATTGTGAAAGAATTTTGAAATAATTGAAATATAAAATTAGTTAAAAGTAATTTTAATTTAATGTATCTTGGGTATCAGAGTTTATTAAAAAATATTTTTAAGTAAAAAATTCTCGAATTTAAAAGAGATAATTAATTAATAGAGTTATTGTAGCATAAATATTTTAAATAATTAATTGGAAATGAAATGTTAATCGTTTTTAAATATATCTAGTTTTTTTAGAAAAAAATTTAATTTTATTTTATTTTATGAAAGAATTAATTAATTAATTCTTTCATAAAATAAATTTATATTTTAAGGGATAAGCTTTAATTTAAATTTATACAAATATTTAATTAAATTTAATTGAAATTTTTATGATTTATATTGTTAAAAAATTTTAATTTATTATAAATAATTTCATTTAAAATAAAATTTAATAAGTTTTTATATTATTTATAAAAAAAAATTTTTTAATTTAATAAGATTTGATATAATGATAAAATTAGTATATAAAATTATATAATTAAAAGTAATTATTTTTAATAAAATTAATTAAAAGGAATTCGGCAAAAATTTATATTCACTTGTTTATCAAAAACATGTCTTTTTGAAAATAATATAAAGTCTAATCTGCCCACTGATTTGATAATTGAAGGGCTGCAGTATATTGACTGTACAAAGGTAGCATAATCATTAGTCATTTAATTGATGACTTGTATGAAAGATTGGATGAAATATAAACTGTCTCTTAGTTAAATATAGAATTTAATTTTTTAATTAAAAAGTTAAAATGATTTAAAAAGACGAGAAGACCCTATAGAGTTTTATAATTAGTTTAATTAAGATTATTTAAATAAAAAAAAATTGAAATTAAATTATTTATTTTGTTGGGGTGACAGAAAAATATATTTAACTTTTTTTTATTTAAAAACATTTATAAGTGATTAAATGATCCAATATTATTGATTATAAGAAAAAATTACCTTAGGGATAACAGCGTAATTTTTTTTTTTAGTTCAAATAAGAAAAAGAGTTTGCGACCTCGATGTTGGATTAAGATAAAATTTAAATGCAGAAGTTTAAAATTTTTGATCTGTTCGATCATTAAAATCTTACATGATCTGAGTTCAAACCGGTGTAAGCCAGGTTGGTTTCTATCTTTTAAAAATTAAAATATTTTAGTACGAAAGGATTAAATATTTAAATTAAATTTATATTAATGAATTTTATTAATTTATTTTTTATAATAAAAATAGTTTTGATATTATATATATATATATACATATATAATTTTAATTACTATTTTGGCAGAAAAATGTGATGATTTTAGAGTTCATTAATATATAATTTAAATTATATAGATAGTATATGTTTATATTTGATGTTTATATAATTATAATTGGTTTATTAATTTTAATTATTGGGGTTTTAGTTGGAGTTGCTTTTTTAACTTTATTAGAACGTAAAGTTTTAGGTTATATTCAAATTCGTAAAGGTCCTAATAAAGTAGGGTTTATAGGTATTTTACAACCTTTTTCTGATGCTATTAAATTATTTACTAAGGAGCAAACTTATCCTAATTTTTCTAATTATATTTGTTATTATTTTTCTCCTGTAGTAAGTTTTATTTTATCTTTAATAATTTGGTTATTAATTCCTTATTATTTTAATTTAATTAGATTTAATTTAGGTATTTTATTTTTTTTATGTTGTACTAGATTAGGAGTTTATACTGTAATAGTTGCTGGTTGATCTTCTAATTCAAATTATGCTTTATTAGGGGGGTTACGAGCTGTGGCTCAAACTATTTCTTATGAAGTTAGATTAGCTTTAATTTTAATATCTAGAATTATTATAATTATAGATTTTAATTTATTAAATTTTTTTTTTTATCAAGAATTAATTTGATTTATTGTTTTAATATTTCCTTTAAGTTTATGTTGAATGAGATCTAGATTAGCTGAAACTAATCGAACTCCTTTTGATTTTGCTGAAGGTGAAAGAGAATTAGTTTCTGGGTTTAATATTGAATATAGAAGAGGGGGGTTTGCTTTAATTTTTTTGGCAGAATATTCAAGAATTTTATTTATAAGAATATTATTTGTTTTAATATATTTAGGGGGTTTTAATTTAAGAATTTTATTTTATTTGAAGTTAAGATTTATTTCTTTTTTATTTATTTGAGTTCGAGGTACTTTACCTCGTTATCGATATGATAAATTAATATATTTGGCTTGAAAAAGATATTTACCAATTTCTTTAAATTTTTTATTATTTTTTTTAGGATTTAAAATTTTATTATTATAATTTAATTTTTTTTAGTATAAATTAATAGAAATATAATTCTTTCTTAAGTTTTCAAAACAAATGCTTATAACAAGCTCATTAATTTATTAATTAAATAGTAAATTATCTCAATATTTATTAATAAAAGGGTTAATAATAAAATAAGAGAAATATAAAACAGTTAATAATTGTCCTGTAATAATATATGGATCTTCAACTGGTCGAGCTCCAATTCAAGTTAATAAAATAACAATTGTTACTATTGATCAAAATAAAATTTGATTAATAGGGTAAAATTGAATACCTTGAATTTTTTTATTAAAAGTAAAAGGAAGAATAATTAAAATTAAAATAGATATTACTAAAGCAATTACCCCCCCTAATTTATTAGGAATTGAACGTAAAATTGCATAAGCAAATAAGAAGTATCATTCTGGTTGAATGTGAACAGGGGTTACTAAGGGATTTGCTGGAATAAAATTATCAGGGTCTCCTAATAAATAAGGATTTGTTAATGTTAAAATAGTTAATAAAAATAATAAAATAATAAATCCAATTAAATCCTTAAAAGTAAAAAAAGGATGGAATGGGATTTTATCTAAATTTCTATTTAAACCTAAGGGATTATTAGATCCAGTTTGATGTAAGAATAATAAATGAATTATTGTTATTATAAGAATAATAAAAGGTAGAAGAAAATGAAATGTATAAAATCGAGTTAAAGTGGCATTATCTACAGCAAATCCTCCTCAAATTCAATTAACTAATATAACCCCTAAAGATGGAATAGCAGATAGAAGATTTGTAATAACAGTTGCTCCTCAAAATGATATTTGTCCTCATGGTAAAACATAACCTATAAATGCTGTTGCTATTAATAAAAATAAAATAATTACTCCTACTATTCAAGTATATTTTAAGTTAAATGATTCATAATAAATTCCTCGTCCAATATGTAAATAAATACAAATGAAAAAGAAAGAAGCTCCATTAGCATGAATAGTTCGAATTAATCATCCATAATTTACATTTCGGCAAATATAATTTACTCTATAAAAAGCTATTTCAATATTGGCAGTATAGTATATGGTTAAGAATAATCCTGTTAAAATTTGAATAATTAAACATAAAGCTAATAATGATCCAAAATTTCATCAAGCTGAAATATTTGAAGGTGAAGGTAAATCAATTAATGATCCATTAATAATTTTTAAAATAGGGTGAGTTTTTCGTAAAGTTAAAAATTTATTTATCATTAAAATTTAATTTAAAGAGGATCGAATTGGCCCATAAAAAATATTAGTAATTTTTACAACAGCAATTAAGGTAATAAATAAATAAATTACTAATATTATTATAATTAAAAATGTTTGATTGTTATATAATTTTCTTAAATTAATTTTATTTTCATTATTTAAAAATAATATTAAATCTTGAAAATTAATCATATCTGAATTTATTGAAAGATTTATTCAGGATATATTATTAAAAAATATAAATTGAGTTAATATTATTAAAATTAATATAAAAAAAAATATTTTTTTAAAATTAAATATTGGTTTAAATATTTCATTAGATGCGATTCTTGAAACATAAATAAAGAGAACTAGTAATCCTCCTAGAAAAGTAAGAAATAAGATATAAGAAAATCAATAAGTTTTAATTATTATTCCTGTTAATAAACAAGTTAATAAAGTTTGAATTAAAATTATTAATCCTATAGATAAAGGATTATTTAAAAATAATATAAATAAAGAAATTATAATTAATAATAGTGAAAAAGTTATTTTTATAATATCAAATCAAAGAATAGTTTAATTAAAATAATAATTTTGGAGATTATTGATAAAGAAATTCTTTTTCTTTGAAGTTTTTAAAGTAAATTACTTAACTTTGATTTACAAGACCAATATTTTTTTAAACTATAAAAACAAATGATAATTTTAAATATATGAATTATTTTTATTTTAATATTTGTTATTGGAAATTTAATTTTTATTTCTAAACATAAACATTTATTAATTGTTTTACTTAGATTAGAGTTTATTGTTTTAAGAATTTTTTTTTTTATGTTAATTTATTTAAGTTTTATTGATTATGATATATATATATTAATAGTATTTTTAGTTTTTTCAGTTTGTGAGGGGGCTTTAGGGTTATCTATTTTAGTTTCTATAATTCGAACTCATGGTAATGATTATTTTCAAAGATTTAATTTATTATAAAATTATTTTATAAATAATTATTATAATATTTATATTTTAATAATAAAATAATAATAAAATATTTATATTTATTTTTAATATTATAAATTATTTATTGATTAAAAAAAAATGAATGATAAAATTTTTAATTATAATAATTTTTATAATTCCTTTTTGTTTTATAAAAAATATATTTTGAATGGTTCAGATAATATTATTTTTATTGATGTTTTTATTTATAAATTTAAGAATAAGATTAAATTTATTTTGTAATATAAGATATATAATATCTTGTGATATTATATCTTATGGGTTGATTATATTAAGAATTTGGATTTCTATTTTAATGATTATAGCTAGAGAAAGTTTATATAAAGGGGATTTTTATATTAATTTTTTCCTTTTCAATATTATTTTTTTATTAATTATATTATATTTAACTTTTAGAACAATAAATATATTTATATTTTATTTATTTTTTGAGGGGAGTTTAATTCCTACTTTATTATTAATTATTGGTTGGGGCTATCAACCTGAACGAATTCAAGCAGGGATATATTTATTGTTTTATACTTTATTTGTTTCTTTACCTTTATTAATAGGAATTTTTTATACTTTTAATGAAATAAATTGTATAATAATTTATTTTTTAAAATTTTTTAATTTAAATATTTATATTTTATATTTTTCTATAATTTTAGCTTTTTTAGTAAAAATACCTATATATTTTGTTCATTTATGATTACCTAAGGCTCATGTTGAAGCTCCTGTTTCAGGCTCTATAATTTTAGCTGGTATTATATTAAAATTAGGTGGTTATGGGTTATTACGTTTATTAATTTTTTTACAGGAAATTAATTTAAAATTAAATTATATTAGAATTGTTATTAGATTAATTGGTGGGTTTTATATTAGATTAAAATGTTTTTGTCAAGTGGATATTAAATCATTAATTGCTTATTCTTCTGTTGCTCATATAAGAATTGTTATTAGAGGAATTATAATTATAAATTATTGAGGATTTATTGGTTCTTATATTTTAATAATTGGGCATGGTTTATGTTCATCTGGAATATTTTGTTTAGCTAATATTAGATACGAACGATTACATAGACGAAGATTATATATTAATAAGGGTATAATAAATTTTATACCTTCTATAAGATTATGGTGATTTTTATTAATATCTTCTAATATAGCTGCCCCTCCTAGATTAAATCTTATAGGTGAAATTAGTTTAATTAATAGATTAATGAGATGATCTTGAATTTCTATAGTAATATTAATATTAATTTCTTTTTTTAGTGCTGGATATAGATTATATTTATATTCATTTATTCAACATGGTAAATATTATTCAGGTGTTTATAGTTATTATACAGGTGTTTCTCGTGAATATTTAATATTAATATTACATTGATTACCTTTAAATATTTTAGTTTTAAAGATTGACTATAGAATAATTTGATTTTATTTAAATAATTTAATAAAAATATTGATTTGTGGTGTCAAAAATATGAATAAATTCATTTTAAATTATTAATAATATAAAGTATTCAATTTGTTTTATTTCATTTATTTTTTTATTATTAATAAGAATAATAAATTTTTTTTTTATGATTTATTTTATTATAAATAATATAATTATTTTATTAGAGTGAGAAATTATTTCTTTTAATTCTATAACAATTATTATATCTATTTTATTAGATTGAATGTCTTTATTATTTATAATATTTGTTTTTTTAATTTCTTCTGTTGTTATTTATTATAGAAAAAGATATATGAGATCTGAGTTAAATTTAATACGTTTTATTATTTTAGTTTTATTATTTGTTTTTTCTATAATACTATTAATTATTAGTCCTAATATTATTAGAATTTTATTAGGTTGAGATGGTTTAGGATTAGTTTCTTATTGTTTAGTAATTTATTATCAAAATTTAAAATCTTATAATGCAGGTATATTAACAGCTTTAAGAAATCGAATTGGTGATGTTCTTATTTTAATAGCAATTTCTTGAATAATGAATTATGGTAGTTGAAATTATATTTTTTATTTAGAATTTATAAATAATGATTGGGAAATAAAAATAATTGGTGGGTTAATTATTTTAGCTTCAATAACAAAAAGTGCTCAAATTCCTTTTAGATCTTGATTACCTGCTGCTATAGCAGCTCCTACACCTGTCTCTGCATTAGTTCATTCTTCCACATTAGTTACAGCAGGAGTTTATTTATTAATTCGGTTTAATATATTATTAATTGATATATTTTTTTTAAAATTATTATTATTATTATCAGGATTAACTATATTCATAGCTGGAATTTCTGCAAATTATGAATTTGATTTAAAAAAAATTATTGCTTTATCAACTTTAAGACAATTAGGCTTAATGATGAGAATTTTAAGAATAGGATTTCCTGATTTAGCTTTTTTTCATTTATTAACTCATGCCATGTTTAAAGCTTTATTATTTATATGTGCTGGGGTTATTATTCATATAATAAATGATACTCAAGATATTCGATTTATAGGGGGTATTAGATCATATATTCCTTTAACTTCTTTATGTATAAATATTTCTAATATAGCTTTATGTGGAATTCCCTTTTTAGCTGGGTTTTATTCTAAGGATTTAATTTTAGAATTAGTTAGATTTAGAAATTTAAATTTAAGAATTTTTTTTTTATATTATGTTTCTACTGGTTTAACTATATTTTATACTTTTCGTTTAACTATATATTTAATAGTAAATGATTATAATTTATTAAGAATTTATAATTTATATGATGAGGATTATATTATATTAAAAAGAATATTTGTTTTATTATTTATAAGAATTATTAGAGGAAGATTCTTAAGATGAATAATTTTTTCTTACCCCTATATAATTTATCTTCCTTTTAATTTGAAAATAATAGTAATTTATGTAAGATTGATTGGAGGAGTTTTAGGTTATTTAATTAGAAATATAAAAATTTATTCTGTTAATAAGTTTATTATAACTTATAATTTAAGAAATTTTTTATGTGTTATATGATTTATACCAAATTTATCAACTTATGGACTAAGTTATTATTTTTTAAATTTTGGTCAAAATTTATTAAAGAATATTGATTTGGGTTGAAGAGAATTATATAGTGGATTTGGCATAGTAAAAATTTTAAAAAAATATTCTGTATTTTATAATGTTTATCAAATTAATAATTTTAAAATTTATTTATTTAGATTTATTATTTGAATAATAATTATTTTATTTATATTATTGTTTAATAGTTAATTAA